>JACXSJ010001184.1:65922-111095 GCA_014851325.1 Pentalonia nigronervosa
CATTTTTTTTTTTTTTTTTTTTTTGGAATTGTAGCATATAGGTATATTTTAATATATATATATTTATTTTAAATGTAACAATAACAATAACTCAATGTTAAATTATTTTATTAATAAATGAAAATGAGTATCAAATAAGACATTGACCACGTTTCCACAAAAAAAATTGTTTTACTATACTATAAGCTATTATACAGTAGAAAAGTATATATTTAAAATACTATAAAATATTGAAAAACCGTATATTATATTATATAATATACTAGCAAAATAATTAATGTTACATTAATAAATATATATATATATATATTAATATGTACTTACCATTTGGTCCAAAAGAGCATGGTACACTTTTGGTGGAAACGGGTACCACCCTTAAACACAATTGTATAAAATCCATTGTATGCATATAATTTAATGACTAGAAACTAATCTACGTATAAAAATAAATATATGTTTGTTTTCATGAATTTAATGCAACCACCTATTTAAAATACATAATACAATTCCAAACTGTATGCATGATGTAAAAATATACATTTATAATGCATTACCCATTTTGACAACCTTGGTACTAATACAATATTAAACTACTCATACAATATTAGAAAATAATATTGACGGTGGTAATATTAACGGTCGAACCGTTCATGTCCTATAACCTACCTCTCTAAAAATTTATGTTTGGTCCATGGTCGTATGTAGGTAGTTATAATGACTCAATTAATTGCATGGCACGAGCTAACAACAAGGTATACTTAAATTCCGATTTTATCTACTACAGGCGACACTAATTATCAGTAATTATCAGTAATTATGTATTTTAGCCTTATATAATAGAACAGCAGCAAAACGATTTAAAAATTAACATTTGATTAGTGTATAGCAATTAAAATAACATCTGCAACATGAAATTCCATGGTTTTATTGTATCAAACCTATAACTACGAGTAGCGGTAGGCAATATGGGAATTTCTGTTCCGAGATCCAATGGTTGCCCTCTCAAAAAATGTAGTTGTTATAAATATAGAATTCAATACCTATGAACCTTAGAAAGGATTATGGTAGAATTAATGGCTTTAAGTAAATTTAAATATTTTAAAAATGTCAATGTATATAGGAAATAATAATATATGTGCCTAGTAGTAAAAAACTTTGAATCCCTATGAATAATATGAATATTATTTGAATTACAATAAAATAACTAAAAATTAATTTTTTGCTTAAAAAGATATCAGATTTTTTCGAAATTTCAACTTGAAATATTTATAAAATATGTATATCAGTTTTTGTATGAAAAACATACAAGAAATCTGTTGTTAAGTTTCAAGTATCAATTATAATTGAAATTTTATACATTTTAACTAAAAAAAAATTTGTAAAATGTTCATGATTTTGATAAATTTGTCAAAATTTGAATTTCAAACGTTTATAAAAAAAAAACTGCTATAACAATAACTTATATGGGATCTTGTATTGTATTTTCAAGTTATTTGGTCACACTTAATAATTTTTATCATTACATTAAAAAAATTTGAACATATAAAATGGCTATAAATAGTTTAAAAATTAAAACTAGTCATAGAATTTTGAAAATTGCATTATGTATAAAAAATTATAATTTAATTTATAGTTCTTTAGTTCAAGTATCTACGGTTAATAGCTTTTGAATTAACATATTTGAACAAAATAACAAAAATGGTTTTCGTTATTTTATGTGTGAATATTCACTTTCTTCAAAGTTTGAACATTGAACTTCGGACGCTTATAAAAATAATTGTGAAATTACGCTTAACTTTTTAAATTTTTTAATTCCAGTTATAATAATAATTAATATGTTAATTTTCCAAACTTTTAACGAAGCATAAAAAAATGTTATCAATATTTATACAAAAAATTAAAATTTAAAAATTTATATATATATAGCTCAAAAAGATTCAAAATATTTAGGAGTGTTATATAATGTATAAAAAATGCTAATACATAAACGATTATTCGTTTCTGAATTGTAACAAAATAATGTATTCGTTTTTCAAAATCTAATGTTGTGTAAATTTTCAGTTTTCTACGTTTTTTTTTGTTTATTTTTCCAATTATTTATTTATTTATTAATAGTAATACTCGCGATGGCAGAGAGTAAAGTATATATAAGTTAGAAATAACATTTATAAATTACTAAAAAACGATTAACAAAATAGCAAGTAACATAATAAAATAAGCTAAAAACATATTAATACTTTTTTCAACTTACTATTATCGTCGAAAAAGAAATCGAAATCAAATCATCATTATAATAATATAGAATTCTACTGATTGGGCTATGAAGAACAAAATTGCAGCTACCCAGTGCTAATAAATATGGAAGTATGTCTAATATTGATTAAGGGGGTTTTAAGGTCAATAAGACTCAAGAGCTCAGAACAGTTAACAGTTCCATTCAATAGCCTGTATAAAAATAAACAGACAAAGTAATCACACCTTCTACCTAGAGAGGATAATTTACATTGGTTTTCGACTTTGGTAATAGGTAAACCACATCAATTTAGTTTAAAGGCAATCATTCTAATAAAACTTCTTTGGATTTTATCAATTTTATCAATTAAGCCAACTTGTCGAGGGTTCCAAATAAGTGAACCAAATTTTAAGATGGACCGAACCAGTGCAAATTACAGGACTCTTAAACACTTGTAACTTATATCAGTGCAGTTATGTTTAATAAAACCTAAGTTTCTAAAAGCCTTAGTACAAATGGTTTTTATATGGCGTTTGAAATTCAAGTCAGACAATAAAATTATGCCGAGATCTTTAACTTGGTTCACCACATTGATAGTGGAGCCAACTAGATTGTAATCAAAATGTGTTGGTGAGCGTTTGTGATGGAAGGATATTTACATACATTTATCTGTATTTAAATGTAATCCGTTGGTCGAACATCATGAAAAAAAATATTAAGAAATGTAGATAGAATTGCTTATTTTTGACCATTAAATTTATAAAGATCAATATAGTAAAATTAAATTAAATGTATTAAATGTACACACTGAACTATGTTACAGTATTATTGAAGACCATAAATCTAAACTGCAGTACTACATACCTTAGACATACCTAGCTACCAATGGCCAAATCCTAAATATTTTTTGTCACCACGCGTTTCTTTTAGGGACGAAGGTCTTCCTTTCTTTCCTTAGTTAACTGGGGTCCCATAGTAATATTTTATTTTTTACCATACAATGTAAGCAAATAAATATATGTTCAGTTTATAGGTGGGATGGAGTCTACAGACCAGTCGCTTGCGCACTATGTATAATTTATACGCATTTAGATATCGGAATTGATTTGGATTTAATGTAAAATCGGCTGATATTGTGCTCAAAGGCGTCATAATGTGTACCGTAATCGGAAGCAGAAAAAAAAGTTAAACATTTAGACCCCACTAATATAATATATCTTCAATGCACACGTACAGTTAAATTTAAAAAGCAATTCAATTAGCGGTCGAATTCAATTTCGGTACGAGTTTGAAATAAAGTACATAATATTATACTCTCTGTGGACATTTGCAGTAGAATTTTTACACATACATGCACACATTCACAGAAGTTTTTTTTTGAGATTCAATCTCGAGATTAAAAGTGTAACTCGCGTTTTTCAAAAATCGAAGATATAACCTGATATTTTGATCGGAAAAATTTAAGCCTGCGATTTGTAGACGTGTAGTTTAAGTGAATATCTTAGTGATAGTTGAATTGATCATCTCCATTTTACAGCTATACATCTACACCATTCAAACATATAGTTTAATAGTTTATCATAAGATTTGGTGGAAGTTGGTAGATGAGTATATAAAGAATAAGTTTGGGTACACTATTTATGACAAACAACCCTGTAACACATCCTGTATAGTTATATTATGTATACATGTTAGGTAATTAAGTAATTATGTGTGTGCGAATACAATATGTACATTATGATATGCAGTTGAATAATAAGTAACCAGCTCGGAAATTACATTTACAATTTCGCTAATAAAGATACATATTGACAATTTAATAATTTCATCATGGAATTTGATGAATACGCGTTTGTAGAAACCGTAATAAAAAATACTGAGCATACCCGAAACGTGATTTGAAGAGAAAAATATATATACCTATATAATACATATGAATACGTTTATACATTATTGTACTATACATACATATATATAATACATAAATTTGTGTATATTATTGTTTTGAAAATGTTCAACGCGTACGTTAATATAATAATAATATCCCGAATAACAACAAATAGTCTAAAAACAAATATACGGGTTTCGTGTTTTGTATGCGTATGGGCAAGTTAAAAACAAATTTCAAACTTTTATTAAAAACCAACGGAATGGTGTTATATAAGCTGCCGATATAATACGTATCATTATGACGTCAAGCGCGAAATGAAAATTTCAAACTTAAATGGATATATTATATTTTAGAAAATGTAGTACAATATGAGAAAGTACCACAGAGCTATAATGTTAACTTCCACAACTCTTGTGACCTGCGATTTAACATATTATACTTATATGTTAAAAAAATAATAATAAATTATTTCAAAAATTAATAATTTTTAGTGTCGACAAGATAATGAAAAAGTGTATCATAGCAGTGAAAATCTCATATAAAATTCATATATTGATTAAATATACGATTATTATATATATTTTATTTAATGATTCAAAGTAGTATAAACTATATAAATAATAAGTTTTGGAATTTTTATTTCAGTACAGTGACACTACTTACAGCTAAGGTTATTACACGAATAAAGTTGTTATTGATTTCAGACTTCATAATTTCACAACCACCAATGATAAGTACAGGACCACCTTTGTAAACTAAATTGTATCGTTATATTTTGTTGATAGTTCGTTTTTCTTAAATGTTTAAAGAAAATGTTTATCAGTAGGTGAGTAGTAGCAAGTACCAACATTATCCGTTTGTTGGCTAGTACCTAATCCCGTAGTATCGAATTTGATCAGAAATATTGTAATTAAAAGAATTTTTACGCCCACATTGAGTCATTTACGGTATTAATACACTCGTGTAGATGTACGACATTATATTATAAATTATGCGTATGCGATAAACTTCGGATATTGTGGAAAAAATATTTTTATTTTCATTTTTCGTCGTCGAACTATAGTTACGTGCACGGAAAAAATTAGTTGATTGAATGATTACCCATTTGATGTATACGGCATATTATGTCTATGTGCCCATAATATATTTTAAACATAGAGACGATTTTCAATCAACCAATCTGATATAATAATTCCGACGGTAAACTGCAAAGTTTATATCACGTATACCATCATAATATACGAGTATACGACTACCGTTTGGTGATCGGTGCATCTGTGATTGTATATTATAAAATTACGTGTACCTATATCCCATGTGTGTACTGCTGATCACGAACATATTACAAAGGTACCTATTGTTATATGCTGCTGATAAGATTCGAGGGTTGTATGCCGGATGAGTAATGCAATAGTACGATATAATATTATTTTAAGGCGAACTGCACTACATTCGTGGTTGAACTTCCTCAGTCTCTGTTTTTTATCATTTATAGGCACATACTTTAAACGCATATGAGATTGTTCCTAAGATATATATGTCTTATTTCGCGCGTTAAAAATGATGTATGAAAAAAATAATATTAAATTTATCCATGAATTACGAAAAACCTAAAAATGGTATATCTATGACTTTATGATTCATTATTATATATAATATCATTGCGATGCATGCACATTTATTGTATGGCATACTGCACGCACGTTCCACAATAGACAGGATGTATTTGTAAGACACATTTAAATGTATTTCCGGTGTTAAATTGCCAAATCCTTTTTGGTCTAACCCAATAAATACGAGTAATATACATACGTCATTATTGTGTATGTTATAACCCATTCAAATAAAACCGACAAATAAAATAAAAATAGGCTCAGGTAGATTTAAACCTCCTGCCGTCGTCGCAACCACCCATAAATATGCGCAATGCGCTTAAACAAATTTCCGCAAATGATAACTGCCTCTGCAGAGGGAGATCTTCTATGACTTTCACGTGTTTTTAATTTCGTTTGGCGATATATACAGAGTGATCCGTTTAATTTAAGACACTCATTATTTCAAAAACTATTATAGATTTAAAAAATATTTCTTTTATATAATTTTAAGTAGTTAAAAAAAATAACACTTTTGACTTTTTTATCGTTATGATTTTTAAATTTTTATTTTTTATTCCAAAGCAGTATATTTTTTTGAAGTACTTCAATACATTAAAATCGAATTTCAGATAGTAGTTTATGAGTTATAACTTGAAAGTATTTAAAGTTTAAATGAGCGAAGTGAAGTTGTACAGGGGTAATCCGCAAAATGTTGCAAGTCTACTACTCCGCTCCAAATGTTTAAATATTTATAACTAATAAACTTTTTGCCCGAAATTTGATTTTTATAGGTTTAAATAATTCGTATAATATTGCGGTGCTTTGAAAAAAGTAGTTAAAAGTATATTTTGTTATTCAAAATATTCAAAAACTTAAAAAAATAATAACGATAAAAAAGTAAATATATAATTTCTTACCAAAAATGTTAAGCAACATAGCTAACGACTTAAAAGTTATGAAAAAGAAATGTTTTCAGTGTTTGTTGAAATAATGAGTGTCTTACGTTACATGAATCATCTTATATTATATATAATTATATATACAGTTTATTTACGTATCATACGGGCAAGTATACCTACCGCGGCTATCAATTACATATTACTGCACACGGTACCCATTCACACCGCATGTGTATTAAATATACCTATTTTAAATACAAAGTTTCACGTGTGACCAGCTTGGTCGTTGATTGTTTACTTAAAATGTGTCACTGTGTCACGCGAAATTAGCATACACATTTTTTATATTTTTTTACTTTCGAGGAGATTTTGAAACTTTTCTAATTACTTTCCTCTGCAGACACTTTACCGACCCGACAACATTTCCATGAACAGATGGGTATAACTGTATAAGGTTTTATAAAACATTTTTTTTTTCTTTTTTTTTACTTTTGTATAAATTATCATCCCGTTTGCACGGCACACAATGGAAAATTGCCATCGTTGTTATTAAATTATTATACTATACAACATTATAACGCGTATACTTCTTTATTATTATGCTACAAGTTATAATGTCATCGCAATTATTCGAAAGTCGAAACCGTCGAAATGCTTTTTTCGGTACATGTTATTTTTATTTACCACAAACAGAAATCCGTCAAGTAATCTTTTTAATTGACTCGGGTGGAAAAGAAACGGCGTACACAGTGTCGTTTATAATTTAGATTGAAATAATAAGTTTTTTAATAAAAGTTTTAGTCCAAGGTTTTCAAACGCCAAATAACAAAAAAAAAAAACAAATACATATTAAGAACCTATTTACTTATATTTTAATGTTTTTCACAACTCATTCATATTTACTACATGAAAAATGATAGCCACCACATAAAAAAATCATTGATAATTAGTGTAAAACTGTCTTAAGTTAATAATATTATAATATTCGTTTGAAAATATATCAATAAATTATGTTAAAATAATATGTACGTCTTTTAAATGCCTATTATTATTATTACATAAAATTCGTTACTATATACTAATTTATTCGTTGTTCAATGATATTTTTTTTTTAACATTTTAAGGATCTTGTATTAAAAATTGATTTTGATTTGATTTTTAAAATGTGTTTTTTTTAATTGGATTATTTTAAAATAAATTTATAATTGTAAATGGTGTTATTTTTTAGTCGAAAATTCTAACCTAACATAGGCCAATTTATCTTTTAAAGTTAAACTGTTATGATCATTTTATTTTAGAAAAAATTGCTTTCTTTAAATTAGGTTAATTGTACTAATATAGCAGCTAAATTTAAGCATACATATATATATGTGTGATTAACAATCGTCATGACTATAAATTATTATGGCTATAATAATAATAATAATATTATTATGGTGATAGTATTTATTCCTTCACATAGCTCGATTAGCCAACGACGGGACGTGCTTCTTATTATCTATTCACTATATTATTAAAATTTCATTTCTCCACACTTCGGGACTTCTTTAGTTGTTTTACATATTATTATATAATATATTTTGTTCAAAATAGTTATCAATGAAATAATTAAAAATATTTTTCAAATAATAATAACTTTTATAAAACTATTTCATGTTACTTATAGAAGAAATTTCGTTACAGACTACCCAACAGTGGATACGATTATACTATATAAAATATATATAGTCCAGTATATGGTTATAAAGAAATACTCATTGTAAAATCGTAACGCATTTATACGGAATTTCAAAATAATTTTTCAATAAAGACCATAACCCTTTTCATTGAATATAATCCTTGCAACAATAGATGCATATATAATATATTTATACATTTTGATTGATTGGCTTCAAAAATATTTGATATAAAACTGGCGCGCGTAATGTTCCTCGGGCCATCTTTAGAGTAGATTTATGAATACAAAAGTGTACTACTTTTTCGATTGAACCTACTATGACATTTGACGAAATATGAATAATCTATTGTAACGATTGCTACAACCAAATACAATAAGCACAACAGTATATACATAATAATATTTAAAAACTTATACAAATTTTAAATTTTAAAACTCAAAAAGCAATTAAGTTACAATACAATCTAATATTATATGTATCTCTATACGTTCCCGATATGCGTACGATGACTCACGAAGATTGCTAATACATCTAATATCTACCAGACTACTTAACGTTATTGAAAATAAAGATCTTTTTACACAAACTCAACGTTTCATTTTTAATCATTTTTCAGTTTCATGGGAAGCTACATTTTACTTAATGAACCGTCCGACAGGAAACATTAAATTATACGGTCGAAATATCTCCAAAACACGGTTTTCCTTTACACCTTTTATGTGCGTGGGGTAAAACGAAATGGGCGCTCACACCAAATCCCCATAACTAACACCCATCATTTCGTGATGCACCTGCACCTACCTATAGATTGTATAATATATACCGGGGCGACGCGCCTATAGATATAAATCCATTGATAAGATTTTAGATTTATGCGTTTCATTATGTGCCTTTTTTTAAAACTCTTACCATGTCAATGAGATAATAATATATTACTACATTGTATTTGTATTCGATAAATACCTACAGGGTGTTTCGTTGTACAATTTGTCGCAGTCAATGTTTTTTTTTCGATTCGATATTTTTAAATATGATTTTTGATAATTTAGTTTTTTTTTTAATTTACTTGTACTCAAATTAATTAAACTTTTGTTTTCGCGTTACACTAGTAAGAGATATTCTCCAATCTATATAGAGTTAATTCATGTAAATATTTTAAAAGTTGAATTACTTATTTAAAATTAGTATAATCAGATAGTTAATCTACTAATTTATAGGCTACCTACGTTAAAGTTTAGCTGAAATAAAAGTACAACAATCCAGTAGGCGTTGAGTGTAAACGAGGACCAACACCTTTTGGAAATACCTTTTGAACATGAGCATATAACTTGATAATTGGTGCATTATAGAAAAGACGCGGAAAATAGCTCGTAAACGTCATCATTTTGTATAATATACGTTATCATTATTATAGTTCTAACTTTCAGTTTCTTGTTAATTTTAATAATGCATTAATATTATATTACTATTTGCTATATACGTTATGTACACACAATATAATATAATTATTATAAACATATTTATTATTTCATAGTGGTTTTTTAATAACTATTTTTGATGGTCACAAGACAACAAGAAACCGGATTTCAATTTTAAAAAGTCAAAATTAAAAATATGTTTAACAGTACAATAATACTGTATAGGTAGACGGTGCAGTTTTACAACGATTTACATGCTTTATATGCATTTTCGGTAATGGTCTCTGGGGTCCGATTTTGCATTAATAACGACTACCATGTATATCTATTATATTATTATTTTATTTCCATTGTGTCACCAGAACAGTATTTTAAAACGGACATTTCGATTTGATTATTATGACGTATGTTACGGTATCACACTGGTGTACTACGAGAATTAGTCATAAATGGTAATTTAAAACACATTAATGACGACTCATGGAATTTCGGAAGGAAACTATCGACCACGCGACGATAATATAGTTATTAGTCATATTAAACCAAGTGGTTATAAAATACCAACTATATTATAGTATAATCATAAATCGAACTGTCGTAACCTAACTAATAAATGACACATTGACTCATCATATTTCTATATTATATTATTATTATATGATTATTATTAATTATTATACTATTAACTACTTCCTATTTGATATTCAGGTAATTAAAATTTTTTATAATGTCGTCTATCAAATTAAGGACATAATTCTTTAGTGAATAACATTATATATTATTATAATAATTGAAACATCGCTAAATAATAATATTTATATACTTATAATATACACGTTATTTAACGTAAAAATTCCATACAAAATGATTAATTTATTATGTACAATATTTTATTGGATATTTTTGTTTTAAAACAAAAGAACAAAATACACTGATATTCATAAAAAAAATGTAAAATAAAATAGGTATGTAATATGTACCTATGTAAACGTTTAAGAAATAAAAATGAAAGTTGGTTGTATTTTCTCAGATATTTCATAGTTTACAATAATTAATCGCCCTGTATATATATACATACATTGTTTGTGTAGAATATACGAAAAAAGGTCAACAGATATTATCTATTTTGACATTTGGAAGAATTAAAACGTTGGCTGTTCTCGCGCCAGAAATACCACCACGCGAGAAAGATTTTAGCCTTTAGGCGCTTGCAATTTCTCATATTATAAAATATAATAATATATACCTATCATAGTGTGTGTGTGTTTTTTTTTCCATTGTCTGCACATTAGTCGACCGGCAGAAGGGTGGAAGTCGTCGGCGACGACTATGGTGGCGACGGTTAAAAAGAATGAAAAAAAAAAAAACCGTTAAAAACATACATCGTCTATCTTCGACATGTGCGCATATATCTACCGGCCATCACACACACACACACACACACACACACACAAAAAGCGACTTTCGTTGATGGAATAAAATATAAATTTATATCATCATAAGTATTATACGATAATAATGATTCGGCGTTTGGCGTCTGTGTGTATTGTTGTGTACGACGTTGGCGAATATCCCAAAACCGCGTATACAAATCGTCCGGACGGACCGCGTCGCCCGAAAAACACACCTGGAAAATACGACAAAACATGTTAAAAACGAATACGATATTTTGAGTGATAATAAATAATAATAATGGTAAGTGCAATAATACTGCAGCCGTCGTATTGTGTGAATATACAGAGCGAATGGAGTCCCACGAATAATAATAATAATAATAATAACGATATTATGATAGGTAACCACGTATTCTTTCTCGTGTACCAATGTATACGCTCGCGTACACCGGTCGAGTAGGCGGCAGTGTACCATCACCATCATCATCATCATAATCACCACCACCATCGTCATCATTATCGTCGTCGTCATCGTCCATTGTTGTCAGTCGCGTACCTATACATATCGTGTATATATATATATATATATCTACGTTTACCTGTCCCCCACCAACGACGATGATTGCGTGAGTGCGTGTACGTGTGTGTGTGTGTGTGTGTGTGTGTGTGTGTGTGTGTGACTCGGACGACTACACACGCACACGCACGACAACGTTGTAAAAAAAATAATAAGAGGAGATGGCGTGTGCGTGCGCGTGTATAATGTACGACGACGTCACGGACCGACGGGAATGCGGTCGTCAGGTAGGGCACAACCGGTGAGTTCCTGTTGCAGTCGGACGACTCGAGTGGGGGAAACGTTCGACGACGACGACGAGAGCGCCGGCCAGTTCGCCGCCTTCTCAGTCAGTTTTTGATACCGGTTCGTTTTGTCGTCGTTGTCGTCGTCGTGTGCTCCGCGCTTAATAGTTACGTGTTACGTCTGTGTACGGCGCGAGTGTGATCGTCGTGATGTCTTGTTCGCGTCGTCGACGTGCGTGATCCATACGATTTCCGACAGTTTAACTGGATGTTAGTGCGCGAGTGAAACAATAATATTATAGTACTTGTTCGGGTTTTCTATGCACAAAATCGACATGTTGTCGTCAAAGCAAACATAAATATATAGTGCCCGGAATCTGGATTTAGCGTTATCGAAACGTGTGCGTCGCAAATAATCTTAATAACTCGAGTGTATTCGTTTAAAATTTCTTGTCGTGGAGTTTGTCGCTATCGCGAAAATGTGGTGGTTTAGCGGCAATCGCAGTTCGCGGTTTTTGGCCGCGGCGGCGTTGCTGGCGCTGGTGGTGCCGTCCGCGGTCCGGTCGTTCGAGGGCTGCCCGGCCGTGTGCTCCTGCAAGTGGAAAGGTGGCCGACGGACGGTCGAGTGCGCTGACCGTGCGCTGATCACAGTACCGATGGGTGTGGATCCGGAAACCCAGGTGCTGGACCTGTCCGGTAACAATTTGCAGATACTGCCCAACTCGACGTTCTCCAAAGCCGGTCTGTCCAATCTGCAGAAGGCGTACCTGCGCAACTGCCGTATCGGGCAAATCGACGAGTCGGCGTTCAAGGGCCTGACCAACTTGATCGAGCTGGACCTATCGAACAACATGCTCACGTCCGTGCCGTCATACGTGTTCCGGGACGTGCCGTACCTACGCGATTTGTCCGTGGCCGGCAACCCCATACAGAAGATCGAAGCAAACGCCTTCTCCGACTGTTCATCCATCGTCAAGGTGGACGCATCCCATTGCGGGCTTCAGTCGATCGCCGGTCACGCGTTTGACGGTATCGTCAAGCTGGAGACGCTCCGCATCAACGACAACCGGTTGACCGAACTGTCGGCCACCGTGCTCGAGTCGCTTAACAAACTCCGGTCCGTCGAGCTGCACGATAACCCGTGGGTGTGCGACTGTCACCTGCGGCCCATGAAGCTGTGGCTGGCCGGCAACAACGTACCGTACAGCCAACCGGCACTGTGCTCGGGTGGTCCTGACCGTCTGTCTGGTAAACCACTCACCGAGCTGGACGTGGAGGACTTTGACTGCCGGCCGGACGTGCGCGCCGAGTCCCGGTACGTCGAGGTGACCGAAGGCCACAACTTGACGGTCCGATGCCGGGTCGAGCCCGGTTCGATGGCGCACATCGCATGGTATCTCAACGGCCGCCGGTTACAGGGCGCTGGTACGCCAGCCATCGGGTACCCGGGTGCCGCGTCTGCCAACCCGCGAATGTTCGTCGTTGATGGCGTGGACGAGGAGACCGGCGGTCGCCGGAGTGAGATGACGCTGACGGAGGTGCGGCGTGAAGATGCAGGCCAGTACTCGTGCCTGGCTGAGAACCGGGCCGGAAACTCTGAGGCCAACTTCACCGTTTATGTGAGCGACCGGCCATCCGTTATCATGTCCACGTTTGGTTCGGCGCACGTCAACGGCGTAGCCGCCGCCATGGCCGCACTCATCGTGTTCATACTGGTGTTGATCGCGTTGACCGTGATGCGGATCCGTCGGTCAGGATATCCGGCCGACACCAAGCCCACGGAAGTGGCCGGAAATCGCGGCGGCGGTAGTGGCAAATCCAACACTGGTTCGATGGCCATGCACGGTGGCGGAGCAACAATGGGTCGCGGCGGGGGAGGCTACGGTAACGGTGGGATGTTGACCGGAGGCGGCAAGACCAACCCGGCGCTAGACATATCGTCCGTGATTGAGCGCAACTACGATCCTGACCTGGAACCCGGGCTGGGATCCGTCTGCACGCCCACGGGATCGTATCATGTGGCCGGGCTTGACCTGATACACGATCACGACGCTTCCCGGCTGGAGATGTGCGATTCACCGATGTCTTCGACCGCCAAACCTCCACCGTCGTATTACAGCGGAGGCAGGACCGTGTCCAGTGGCGGGAACGTGCGTCCGTACGACGACCGGACACCGATCATCGGCACAGGAAGTGCGGGCGACGCGTACAGCGTGGGCACCGGTTCCGACGAAGTGTTCTCGTACAACAGCCAACAGCAGTTGCACTACGGTGGTGGCGGCGGCGGCGGCGGCGGCGGCGGCGGTGGTCATTACGGCCATCAACAACAACAGGCCATCGGCGGCGGTAGCGTCAACAGCGATTATCCGGCCGACTACGGTTTGCCGATCATACCGACCGGCCATCATCTCAATCAATCTTCGACCAACGTGTCTCAGTACAGTCATCATCCGCAGCAACACCCTCAACAACAACATCATCAGTATTACAACAACAATCATCACCAACACCATCAGCAGCAGCAACAGCAACACCAAGACGCGTCCCAGCAACCGTCGGTCAAGACCTTGCGGGTGTGGCAGAGAGGCGTACCGGTGTTGCCCACCACGCCGTCCCTGCAGAGGTTCGCCAACAGGACTTCGCCCACCACGCCCGGCACCGACGTCTAAGTGCAGAACTCGGTTCGAGTAGTCGGGGTCGTTGTTATCCTTTCGACACCCGTACACCATAAACTTATTGTACCGTTGTTTCGTTTTATTTATTATCGTGTACGGCGCGTTCCGTTTCTTTCCGCGTTACTTTTCTACGATTTTTGTTGTTGTTGTTGTTGTTGTTGTTGATGTAGTAGTACTAGTAGTAGTAGTAGTAGTAGTAGTTGTATTATGTTATTTTTAATTTCGTGCTCGGTGTGTGACGCAACCGCGATGACCCGAAACGGACGATTTTTTCCATCCCGATAGGGCTCCAGCAGATCGTCTGGAGCTGCGACTAAAATACTTACGGCCGACACTCCACAGAGTGATCTTATTAATATGCGCGTAGTAAAAAAGTACCCTTTTTTCCGGTAAAAACTCCGACCGGTTACGGGCTAGGTTTTTTTTTTTTTTTGAGAAAAAATTTATTTTCCTACTTTTTTTAAAAAAACTAAAACGAAACGGAAAAAAACCGGCCGTGAGATCTCATTCGTTACGGAGACTCGCGTCATGCCCAATGTTGTTCCTCTTGTACATTATTGTAATAGCTGATGTATATAAAAATATTATATTAAAGGTACGGCGTGATGTATGTTATTACTGTATTACGCCGTAAACGAGTTATGTGTAAGTCAAATGCGTATATTATATTTCCCCTCAAAATATGGCTGTGATGATGTGGTTTGTTTTTTGCTCCGTCGTGACAGAGAAAAACCTATTTTATTTTTTTTAAATTGCCTCTGTAAGATAAAAATGTTAAAAACAATAATGAAAAAAACAGTTTATGCGATTGTTCTATATTTAATGCAAACGACTCTACTGCGTAATAATAACGCGGTGATGACAATGACGGTATACGTATAGTATTTAATATATAGGTGCACGATGTATGACGCGTCGCTGAAACACCAAATCAAACATTATTATTAAAATTGCAGTTTTATTAATATTTTATTAATTAAAATGTAATTATTTATAAAAATATATATCCCTCGTGTCCGCGGCGTGCGCCAAAACTCCGGTCGTCCGGTGTCGACGAAATCATCATCGTTCACTATTAGGCATTGTCACTACATATTATTTTATATTATGAAAATTACCTACGGTTAATTAATATTTTTATTTCCTAGTATTATCGTTGTTACATGTATATATAATTTATATAATAAGGACTATTATTTATTTGTCATGTGTAGATAAAAAATATATTTAATATTAAGCATTATATACCTATGTTCTTTTCCTTTTTTTGATGAACTATATTTTCATTGTTTTGTCGTCAACTCTATACAATATTTATTATATAATACATAAAATACGAATTACGTTAAGACATAATAATTTATTATACTCACGTACGACGTTTTTTTATTTAAATATACGATTATTATTATTTTTTTTTTAACATAAACCGTTTGCGTGTCGATCATGTTTTACGCATGCGTTGTACAGTTTTCCCAGTGGCGTTTATTCGCTATACTATTAATATTATTATGATTCATCAATTTGTGGCATCATCGGTATCCTATCGACTGGTATCGCACAATTAGTTTAGTTTTGCCGCGGCTGTTCTCCTTGACATATGGCGGTGACGTTGTGGACCGCATCGCCGCAGCCGCCGCGTGAAAGTTCGAAGGATGAGCGTAAGAGAGACGTAATTATTATTTGGCCGTTACATCGACGGTACAGCGGGATAACGGTTTTTCCTCCGTTCTCTTCTCTCGTCTATATACCATTATTATATTATATCGTAAACGCGTACACAGCAGGTAAGATGAGGGTACGTTTGGGTGTCGCGTATTTGCGTATAATGTTTTATAATAATATACGTTTTATAGTCTTACGTAATATTATCTGTTTGAGAGAAAACTCGCAGACGAATGACTGCGACGACGACGACGACGAGATGCGGCGGCTATAGTGTAGTATAGACGAAGACGGAGCGAATAATAATAATGGTAAAGAAAAAAAAACCTTATGCACCGCCGACGAAATCTTCCGAACGGTTACGGACAGGTACACAGACAATCATAATATAGAAAAAACGGTATTAGGTTATATCGCTGCTGTTGCTATATATGATGTCGAAGCCACCACAATGACAAAAAAAAAAAAGTTATATATTATTACACGCAGATGGGAGGGCTCACGGTTATTTTTTTCTTTCTTCGGCCGTTCACGATTCTTCATTCCTCCACCCCTCCACCCCGACGCACCTTCGACGTCCTCGTACCTGTAGCCGCACACCTGGTACCGATTATCCGAAATCTCGACGCGACGGCTTCTACGCGTCTTTTTTTTTTTCCAGTCCGCCTCTCTCGATCCCGATCCGTCTATCTCTTTTTTTTTACCGACGGCGGTTATTCCTAAAATACATACGCACAATACGCAGTTTCTCCTTCGCCGGTCGGAGTTCTTTAGTACGCCGCCCGTACTCGCGTGTGCAGTAGAGGTGTACACACGCATACACACACACACACACACACACACACACATGTTGTTTTTATAATGCGTTAGTGCGTGTGTGCGTATAAGTACCTGCCCGTCCTATAGACACCTGGCGGCCCGTGTTCGTTTTATAGTCGATTTCGACGGGGCTGCTTCTTATTGTATGCGGAAACCCTTTGAGACGACGGCGGTAGTTTTTCCTAGTCAAACGAGAGTGTACTTCTTCGACCTCGATAACATAATACAATACAATACAATATTGTATTGTTTGTCTCTTGTGAAACGTTTTGGGATCGAGACAAAATGTAAATACTCAGCGAACAGGATAAACACAACCGCGTTTTAAACCGCTGGCTCTCGGCGATATGTATTATAATATTGCAACGGTCTTACGTCGTATACATTGTACACCGAGCACACATTTTTATCAAATTATAATAATATAATGATATATTGTACGCGTGTATGACGCTAGACCTTTATAATTTTCGCTATCCCTTTCATTAGACGGTTGGAAAACCGTTAAACTTGCGCGAAACGTGTAGGTAGTACCTACTAGGTACGATTGATCAAAATAGAGTAGCTACTAGATAGCAATCCGACATATTTCCACATGATGGCGAGGACTTAGAAAATATGTACACAACGCAGGTAGGTAATATGGTATTATTATTTATTATTGCGTATATTACCTATAATAAGCGCAATAGGGAAATTGAAAAATTGTTTTCCTGTTGTAGTGCACCGTGTGTTTGAATAGGTGTTTTCGGCATGAAATCCAAGCAGCTTCTATAATATGGTCATACATTACACGCACACACACATTTAATATTATAAATGCGTATTTGCAGCTAGTTTGCTACGTATATCATATTAGATATTGTGACTTGCGTTGCGTTTTAGGAGAATCGTTTTTTTATTTTCCGTATTATACGCGGCATTGGCCCCAACCGGAACGTCGTTGCAAATGGTCAAATAATAAAACACTACGTGTGCACGTTCTGAGGAGAATATATTGAAAAAAAATCTTCAACTGGTCACATATTATATAATATGTAGGCACAGATAGTATTATATAACATAATATTCTGTACGTTTACGCGTTTTTAGCCACGCTATAATAATAATAATAAATTATAATATTTTATACGTCCTGTAATTATATTAAACCGCCAAATCAAAAACATATAATATTGTACGTCGAGTCGGTATAACAGCAGTTTTATGCCGTGGTTGGCAATATAATATACAACAATATAATATAATAATATTATCGTACATTATACATATTTTATAATGCCTACTTGCAAATTGCAATTTTCATAGTGCACTATCGCTATACACGCGTGTTTTATATTATTATTTATAGTGGCAACGTTTGTCGTTTTGCTTGTTCCCGCATCTACGATGTGAAATACCACGTTGCACTGTCCCGTAATATGATAATATTATATTAACGTGGCAAAACGTAAAAACTCATGGTAATAATATAACAAACCGCCGCCGCGGATGTGCCCGACTTGCAGCGTCGGCTTATTGTGTGTGTTTTAAATTGTATTTTGTTCGTGCACACTATGTAAGTACGTTTTGATTGTTACAGTCAACACCTATACCTACTTATATAATAATATGTGAATCCGACAGCTGTACAGTGAGCGCGACCGACTCAAAATCTCTAGGTTTTGATCTTTATAACGAGCGACGTCTTTCGTTGAAACTAAATTGCTCTCCGGTAAAAAAGAGAATCGAAAAAAAAAATGAAAAATCCTAACTATAACGATAACATCGCTCGACGTTGGGGTCTTTTTTTCATCGCCAGTTTTCTAAATTATGACGCTTTATGTATTATAACCGTGATTATAAAAACATTCTGTCGCAAACAAAAAATCGTTCGAAATGTTTTAGCTGGCCTTGATACATTTTTGGATCGCTTATATATCGGCCACGGACCACGTATTATATATTATAGTTATTGGTAATAAATACCATATTTGGATATTCAGGCGCTCTTAGACTGATTTTTTTGTGAGCGTAATGTGTTGAAGAGATTACCTTTTTACTCGCATAAGAAAAACAATGTGTTAAGGTGAGTTTATTGTTATGTGTTTAAGCGAGTAATGCGTATGATATAATGACTAGGTCATTTTATTTTGTGACCAGCAATATTGACTACCTAATAGATTTTTCAAATTGTAAAATTTATCAGTAAATTGTTGCGTGCCGTTCATCCAATAAATATCAGTTTTGTTCGACTATTGCAAGAAACTTAAGTCGTTATATTGGTGTTATTACTTATTACTTATTATATGATGTAGTATACTAAATATGAATTCATCACACATTTATATCTGAATATCAAGTAGTATGCATGTAGTATTTCAACAAAATTCCAATGGAAAATAACACTAAATTAAATAATATAAATAAAAATACTCACAATGTTCATTGAAAAGTTTATTAGATAAACAAGAATATTTATAAATACCTTGGGACAAGTACGCGTCGTGTCTGCAGGTGACATGATATATTTGGAATATATAAAGTGTATTATGTTGTATTTGAATTTCAAGGCAAGAAAATTAAAAAAAATTATAATACGATTTTTAGTAAAAAAAATAACAATGTATTTTTAATCATACCAGTGGAATTTATGGATAGTCCCAACTCCCAAGTTTGTTACAACTAGTGAGAAATGCATTATTCATAAAATATCGGCCAAACTCGTAACAATATTTTGAAATCATTCGCTCAAACGCATTATGCTAAATTTCCCAAATGCAATTTCTACAAAGTTCAAATACAAAACTATCAATTTTTTGTATCCGAAGATTTCTCGCATATAAGACTTTTTTTTATTATATACTTCGTAAAGTCTTTCTATGGCTGACTAACATTTTGTAGAAGACTGAAGTAATTTCTTATGAAAATATCCGTACTTGTTATCATAGTGTCATCAAACAGTTTTGAAATATATGGTTAAAATATTTTAATCTCAAGCCACCCCCACCTATTGGTTATTTGCATATATTTAAATTCTACCTAATCCTTAACAAGTTGTAACGATAATAATTATATTTTTAAAAAGATTGTTGTATAGTCGTTTTTCAGCTGGTTCAAACGATGTATAATATTCAACTGTGTAATAAATAATAATGCGTTTACTTATGAGATGTCGTCGTTGTGGATTAAGTCGCCGAGCACGTTTCGTCGCAACTAGTTTAATACCGACGGGAACGCGTGAATTTTGGAATTTGATTTTTATAATCAAAGTACAAACGTCCGCTGTGCAGTGCCGCCCCATACAATATAATAATGACCTGCATACACAGTACACATATATTATATTATTATTATTGTCGCGTGTATACGTACGTATTATTATTATTATGTGCATTAGATACGATTGTACAGCGTTAAAGAGATCAGAACTCCGCAGGAGCGAGATTTGTCGGTTCTCGTTGAGATTGAGATTAATAAAAAATATATATATTACGTGTCCGTAATATTACATGGTCTTATTACAGACGGGATATGTATTTTTGTACCTATTATTATTATCATCATCGTCGTCGCCGCCGCAGTCACATTTGGATTTACGTTTAATATGAATTATATCTTGTGTGTATGGTGTGTGTGCAATGGAGGGGGGTGAGGGGGTGTACTGAGGGACGTGAAGATTTAAACGAAACGAATTACGCGCGTCAAGTCTGTTATCGACTGAGACGATCTAACCACGCGAGACGGCAAGTGTTCTATACATAAGTCTAATATAATATACCTATGTGCATATATTATTATTACTATTTTTTTTATTGTGCATTTGACGAACGGATAAGCAACACAATAGTTGGCGTAAAACTATTGTATATTACTTTTACCAAATATTTTTATTATATTTTATTATTATAACGCGCTTACTTGCCAGCTGCTATAATAGCCGCGGGAGCTTGTTCACGTTTTCGAATTGTTTCAACTTATTTAGTATGCGCGTATGATTAGGTATACGAGTATTATTGTTATTATTATTACGGTATATTTGCTTTTTTCCACTTCGGGTCGAATTCCGATCGTTGCTGTTAGCTAACATTGTTTTATTCACGCACAAAAACTTGTGAAATTTGACCGACACCATGTTTGGTTTTACGTACATACACACATTGATAATAATGTTGTGTTATAAAAAAAATATAGTTTGATAAAAAATTTGTTTATGACGTATAACTAACGGTAGGAACGTGATAAGCTTATGTCAACGTTTATTTAATATTATACAAACAGCATTTGTACGTCAACGGATATTGATAAGTTGCTAAATTATAATATTTTTTATTTTTGTACCACATTTAGATGCTTAATATGCTCGAGAGGTACAAATTGTAAATTTCATTAAAAAAAAAAATTATTGTAGTTTTATAAAATATATTTTTATTTTTAAATTGTTGATTACCTACGACATTATTATAACATAATTGTTACCAACAATAAAAAATACTGTATAATAACACAACAGAAAACGGATGGAAATAAAATATAACGAGACGTTATACTATAAAATTTGCTACGTGTAAATTAAGAAAACGAGTGAGTAGATTTTGTCTTTTGTAATTTAAAATTTTATAGAAAATATGAGAAAAAAATAATGATGAATGCATTATGAGTTTTTTTTTTTTAGATATAGACCAGAGTGAGTTTAAACGTTGTGGGAATAATTAAAGTTTTTACATATCAGACGTGAAGCGGTAATTTTCATGGTGAAAGAAGATGTACATTGGTCATTTATGCCTAGATAAATGTGAAAAATTTTCCGTAAATATTAAACTGTACATATTGTGTAAATAAGAGACCCAATTGTTTGTAGCGTGATAGTGAAATAGGTTATGGTTCGTCTAGAGACGTGAATTAGTATAGAGATAATATAATATATTGGGTGACCAAAATTGTGTAATTAATGTTGCGAAGTATAAATTATAATGATATGTACTTATATAGAAATATAATTATAAAAATTAGGTAAATGACGGAGGCAGTTGAATTTCTCAGAGTTGATTTTTTAAATAATCAGGTCAATTTTAAATATGGTAGAAATGGACGTTAAAATATATTATCATACCGAGAAAATGTCTGCAAATAGAAGAGGCAATCTAGTCGACTAGTTTGTTGGCCATTGCTTTTTATTCTCAAATGTTCAGAAACTAACAAGAAATTGACATTATACCCGAAATTGTATAATAAATAATATTATACGCTAGGCTTATATTGTATCTTTACAGAATAATGTTTTGGGAAGTCATCGGATATTTTAAACACTGACAAAAATTTTAGTATTTGTTAAAGTATTGCTCGTGGATGCCGCGAAGTGCCTGAAAAAATTCTCAAAATAATTCTCAAATTTATAATCGCTATTGCGCCAATTCTCACTGTAACTTATTTACATGACTATATTAATAAAAAAACGACGTTTCGCGTAGTATCGACTTCTGCCGATTTATGACGGTGTAGAACACTTCACGTGAATACTTCGGTTATCACGACTTCGACAACACGTATGCTCGGGCGGAGGTCAAGTCGATTTACAATTATTTGTACAATATAAACCATCATGAATAAATAAATGACGTGTACAGTGATTTGGTCACGACAACGAATGTCATATCTAAAAATATTTTTTTTCCAAAATATTTTCCGACTGCGAGTCAGCGCTTTCGGGTGATTCGGATAATGATATATATTACCGAGATAGTAGGTAATTAATTGCACGGCGAAGCCGCAACAGCCTGTTATCTTATAATATATACCATGGCCACAATAATAAGGATTGCATATTTTTCTACGGTTTTTTTTTCCCGATGTGCTTACATCATGTATCCAAATACACTAGGTACCTACTAAAACCGGCACTTGAAGTAAAAAATTATACCTGCATAAAAAAATAAAGGGTTGGCGTTTTTGCGAGAAACCACTTAAAACGAATCCCATCACATAGGAATATTACGAAAAGACTATTAGTGAACTTAAATAGAACGCCCATGACTTACGGTGTATGTGCACCTCATACATGGTGCGAAGATGCAGTTTTGTACACTGTACAGCATGCACATGAATGCATTTTATTCACGATACTCTACTGGCATAATATAACATTATTATGCGTATTTCATAGTCATAATATATAGATGGTGCGTAGTATACCGCGAACCGGGTTTAAAACAGTGCGTACCTATACACTGCGTGGAATGCGCAACGTACGGAACTGGTTATACGTGTACGAATAATAATATTATAATATATATTATATATATCTGCTTATATGTAGGTATAATAGAATAATGCTAACATAATTTATGTATTAAATTCGTACACGCGAGTTGACTATATAGTCTTCGCGCAAAAAGGGTAAACGCTTACAAAAGGTATATATATATTAATAGGTATATATTATAATAATATAATACAGTCGTATTATTATTGTATTGTGTCGGAGCAGGTGCAACGTGCGTGTCGTACAGTTGTTTTGCGCGACGTGTACATTATTATTTCCACGCGTTGTTGTATGCGCATATACCAGAGAACAGTCCATCGTTATGATCTCCCGCACGAGTTTAATATTATAATATTATATTTTGATATTGAAACTAGAGTACAGACATTAAAATCGTACACTTTATGCAGATTAAATTATTCTACAGGTGTAAAAACGATTGTATAATAGTTGTGCGTATATTGTAATCCCCATACTCCCATTTCACACATTGGATATTTGGATCTAACAGTAAGTGCTCGTCGGTGCAAAACAAATTTTTGATAGTGCTTTTATTCCCTGCGGATCCACTACAAATATATATATATCTACCAACGACACTAATTTAAAACATTGACTCTATTGTGTTTATAAGTTTGTCGTATAAGTGCTAAAAGTAACTGTTTGGCATGATATAAGGGGAAGGACAGTCGTAGCGTTGGTGCTGGAGCAAATGATTAACGACTCTGATTCGAACTCAAAATATGAAATAAAGGTGTTGGTATCACTCCAGTACCCTTCTGTTATGTTCCTAGATAAGTTAGAAGGGACGAACAAAACACAAACAAATGTATTTGTCTTGCAATAACGAGCACTGATAAAACGGTAACGATTGGTCTTACGTTTGCTGATCCAAAATGTGAAAATAGAGGAGGGGGTCCGGTGATGACATGGTCATACGAAGCCAGAGGACCTAATGATGTTGTGTTGTTTATTGTGACAGTGTATTTTCGTCATATATATAATATATACCATATCATTGAGTAAATTTATTCCGTTAAAATGAATCGTCGACCTACCCGCGTGGTTGCTGTTTTCCTCAGAGACACTGACCGCGTCCTAGTCCCCGCAGCATCGCACGCTTTTAACACGCACATAAAAGAGTACTCAAGTACGACGTAGACACTCGCGTGAACTCTTGAGTGGATTCATTTCTTTTCTTCAAAGGGTTATTATTCCAAAAGCATTTTTCTAAAGAGGAACGACTAATGTAATACGTTCTCGAGTGGTGTGTTGTATGCTGCGGTATTTATATTACATTAATAAGACACATAAATACATGACACGAAGAATGGTAATTGCGCAGACATTCTCCGTCTGCGGCCCGACTTAAGGTCTATCGCCGAGTATCCAGAAAAATAAAATCAATATTTTACAACACAGTATAATATTATTTATATTCACGCGCCACATTATATTATTATATCGAAGTAATTGACACCGATCGATCGAACCTTTTTTTTTTCAAGTAATAAGAGTAAAAATGTAATATATATGCTATATACGCTTTTCGAGTGCTCCGCATATGTATATGATTTATAATGTACAGCACAAACATTGGTCATATCATATATAATTTACTAGTCTTGTCGGTCTCAGATGATATAACTACGTTTTACTTTTAAACGTGCATTATTCATTCTTATATGATTTAAATATAATTTCATACGCGTTACACACTACATATGCGTATCACACATGCATTGACCACGCACACGAGTAAACTATACTTGTAAAGCGTACTCGTAGGTATATATTATATTATATATATATAGAGACCATTGAATGTTGATTCGTTTTAAATTACATCACACACGATGGCATAAGCGTTCGTTGCGTCCATCTTGCATTCGCTGTATATTATAAAATATAATATGAGCGACGTGTAAAATACGAACGCCGCCAACAACAATAAACCGTACCTATATGGTTTGCGGTAGATACGCAACGGCCAAATCGTTAGGGGAAAAATTTGGAAGTGGAAAAAAAACCACTTACGATATATTAGCTGCGAGTAAACCTATCGATATTACCTATTATAAGTGATACGAAAATAGAAAAACACTGATTAAAAATTATATTGTCAGACACGCGCCGTGGAGTATAATATTTTTATAGATATAATGGAAGTGTCGTCGCTGATGTTATAGTTCATTGGGTAGGTATATTGTATATACAATATATTGTAGTTCTAATACACGATACAATGAGCCAGTCGATTGAAAGAAATAAAAATAATCGAAAGTCGGCTTCGACGTTCGTTTTTCCGCCATTGCCGCTTTCCGACAGTATTCGTAAAGTTGGCCCCATCATGTCATAATAACTGCATAAAACTTGCAGCATAGTTATACCGATATTTTGCAACTTTTTAATACTGGCATACAACAATTTGCAATCTTATATTACCGTCAAAATCAGTAAATCGAAATGGGGAGGGGTGGGGATCCCAACCATATTTTCGTCATATTATTGTCGTTATAATATCAACATCAAACTTTTTTCATATTTAAGGAACTAATTTTCTACTTTTCATAACTTAAAAACTAGATTCCAGCTTAAGTCACAATTTTTTGTCACGGAGGTTTCTAAAATATAGAAAAAGTTTGAAGTTGATATGACGATGTGGGTAGACTGCTCGAATTTGCTCCCCCCACCAATTTTGATATAGCAATTTCAATGAAAATATTAAGTTGCAAATTGTTTTATGCTGCAGATTGCAAAAAGTTTCAAATTAGTTGCAAAATATTAATACAAGTTTAGTGCAGTTATTATGGCATGGTGGAATAAACTTCACGCCCGTACGAGAACCTACCACGCTACTTGCACCAAATCGCATGCCTACAAACACTTTGTCACTCCAGTCTACATTTGTTGTATTTGAACCGTATCTTGTTTATATTAAATAACGTGTAGGTGCACGTTATATTATGGTCATAAAATATTTTGAGTAGATAAAATTATATATGCATGGCGAAAATTGTATTTAATTTCTTGTAATATATATAATTTCTCCTCAGCACGAATTGCTGCAGCTGTTGCAGGCATTCATTTGTAGAGTTTTCGACTGCTTGGATGATTACTATTTATAGCATATTTATATCCACGTAATAATGATATTATGCCGAAGATGACGTTATTAAGGTCATCGTCGTACTTTACGTGGTCGTAGTCATTTTATTCCAAAACCGGGATACCGTTTTCTTTCATTGTCCATTTTCCTCCAATAATAGTTAATATAAATAATTTATGCATAGCAAAACAAAAACAAAAAAAAAATAAAAATAAAATAATTATAATATTATATTTTTTTTATAATTATAAAACATTTCAGCAACAAATGAATACCTGTTTAAAGAAAAAAAAAATTAGACATAATATGAATAATTATTTTACTTTCTGTAATTAGAAATGTCTTGGTTTTGCAATTTAATAATTACATTGTCGATTGCTCCACGACGTATGTTTGCTCGGTAGTCTTTCGATTTTTTTGGGGTATGAATACTTCTTATTTTACAATAAGTATCAGTTTGAATTTTCTTTATAATATTGAACCACATAAATATGTTTAGTTTTTCTTTATAAAAATTTATAAATATTGGAGGAAGATGGAAACCAACCTTTTTTTTGTGGAGAAAAATGGACAGTGGAGGAAAACGGTATCTCGTTTTTGGAGAAATACGGAACCACCTTTTTACACCCACACCCACTAAGTACACCGTATTACGCCAAACATGCATCATCGTCATTACATGTAGTAGGTATAATATTTGCGTGGGTGTAAGACGATGTGCGCATTATCATAATAAATTTTTTATATTAAACGCAGTATAAAGGGATAGTACATATATAGTCGGTATATATAACAGCTACGAACTTTCAGGAAAACGTAATCGCACATCATAAGATATGTATTCCTAGTGGTAAAAACAGCACTTAGAACGCTCTTGAAATATGCATCGAAATGCATTAGTCAACGTATAAACTCTTCCGTCGGAGAAATGCAACTATAACAACAGTGTAAATATGCATGTATATCGTGTGTAATAGGTATTATATTTTGATATTGTAATATTATGCTATTATGTATATACATACAGTATAATATATAATCCTGTGTATTGCAGGACGAAGGATTATAAGGGCGAAGGGTATATTATAATTACCGAACTACCGAACGTATGACGTATGGAACACTCAGTGACTGACGCACGTGGCTCATCATAATAATAAATATTGCGATATTTCTATACTCGTCACGGTGCATTGCTCGCAGCTATTGTGTGCTCGTGTGCACATATTTGCGTATACTTATATGATAATATTCTTGTCACGCGGTGGTATAATTATCATCCATTCGCAATTACATTATAACGCAATTTCATTTGATTTTACTGCGAGTTTTAATCTGCAACAATGTAGTATACTATGTGTACGGTACAATGCTTTTGCAGTACGCGATACATACAGCTCGTAAATTATTATACATAGTGGCTGTTTAGCACATCGAGACGCATTCAGTATAGTTATTGCAGCATAAACAAGACTGCATTAATGCGACGGACATAACGAGATTACTGCATGCAGAACTCACCCAGATAATGGATGTAATTACATTTAACGTATAAAGAGTTAAGAATCTTCCCCCCGTCATTAGCGCAATGAGCATTATTAGGCGGAATCTAGGCGTGGGCGTTTTAGATAAAAATATATTACACGCCGTAAGATGAAATGGGAAACGAGCTGCAGTTCTTCTAAACGGTAAGTAGGTAAAACCTCAAAATGACCCTTGTACATCGTAACCAGGTACAAAATATATATGTAGGGATAATAATATGTATACCCACTCACTACTATACTGTTCGTTCAAAACCGGAAAATTAAACATTGCCAACGACAAAAAGTCTGCGTGTCGTTCGTGCAGATGAACATATTATATTACCCTGCAGGTAACGCAGAACGTTTTCTGCAAATTATGAAGGATACCAGCACAGTGCTCTCTGCAACAAATTCCCAGAAGAAAATGGTGGCGAAACGTAAGAATGATCGGCTCTATGAACATTGTACACCTGCAGGGCTGGTATATATTACCGTCTTCGTGCTCGTATATACACCCGCACACTAACTATAGGTACGAACTATGTACCTACTTCTCTATCTTAACTCAAAAAAGTACATATTGTATAATAACGCTTTGAAATTATATTAATTCGACTTAAAAGTATTATCTCTATAAATTGTGGTAATCTCAAATGATTTAGAAACGCGGGAAAAAAACGATTTGTTTGACTTTTTGTTTCGAGTTTGCACAGTCAAAAAAACTAAAATATTATACATTTAACAGTTATTGTAGTCCCTATTACAATAAATACAGTAGGTAGGTAATAATTTTCAAAAAAATATTAAATGTGGAAAAAAGATAAATCGATGCGGTAACAAACACCGTGGAGAATCCGCGCCTTGTAATACCCTATCGCGATATTATGATGATATTGAATATTATTACCTATAATATAATATGATGACTAAGGAACGGATTTTAATTTATTATAAAATTAAAAATATATTTAATTATTACTTTATAAATATTTATTTATAATATTGAAATATTTAAATTGAAAATAAGATAGAATTCACTATAATATATAAATAATATATAATACAAATTAATTTAATATATTTAACAATACAATATTTTTATTCTGAATCCTCCTCCAAATATTCTTCGCGAGGGAAATAGTTAGAAATGACATATAATTTGAAATTTTCAAATTTAAAATGATGGTGATTTAATCTTAGCATTACTTTATAACGGTTAAATGACCTCTTTACATCAATGGAAGTGATAGGTGCATATTTCATACACGTTAATTCTTTTGATTCTACGAATATAAATTATACAAACAGATACGACACTTAATTGAATAACGCTCATACGAACATAAATCGAGAAATGAATACGTATATTTTTTCTGTTTACTGAAATTTGTACGTCAATATCTTGTCTAGGAAGTACGTACCTACTTTCCTAGATAAGATATTGACGTATGTTTTCCTGATCCTTCCATATTAAAAATATAAAAAATTTTTTATGCAATTAGCATGAATTTGCATTTGACTTTTGTGGGGGCTGAAGAAATAAAGAAAAAATGAAAATGCGATTTATAGGGCGGGGAATTGACGTGCGAATTTCGAGTCTTGTCGTGCAAATTAATGCTAATTACGTGCTAAATATTGGCACTAGAATTATTTTTGGTTTGACCATAGTTATATTTGGGGGGGGCGAAGAAACATTTCTACAGCCCCCCACAGAAACTTTGTGGTTTTACGCATAAACTAAAAGCGTGCAAATTACAAAAATAGTCATGTAAATTCATGCTAAATAATTGCTTAAAATTTTTTTTATATTTTTGATGTGGTGGGGGAGGGGGGGCAGAGAAACGTACGTGATATCGTACAGACTTACCGTGTCTTTTCGTCCATCGTAAAATACTAAAATAAAAACGGAAATTCTACAATAATATAGATTACGCATATATATTTGTAAAATATTTGATTATTATTTTTTTATTTATTTGTAAAATATTTAAAAATATTTAAAACAAAATTAGCATCAGCTTATTCAAAATTAAATGAAACGTACACACGTGTCAAAATCTTTCCGATGTTAAAACTACATGATAATATTTATTTAAATTAAAATCTGTTCCCCAATGATGACATTTACAGTCGTTTTCGGGACCCCCGGGATACTCGAACAGTCGGTGGCGGCAAAGATTTGGGGCGGGCGAAGTCCCGACAAATTGTGACATTCCCGGTCGTTGTTGAAACAGTGCGCCGCCGTTCATTATGATCGTTTGGGACGTCATGTCCGAGCAGGTTAACGGTCGGCGGGTATGACGTGTGTGTGTGTGTGTGCTGTGCATATTATATATACATACGTACGACATTCGTGTGGTGTCGTGTGTGCTTATGGTCACAATATATAACGCAAATGAGACGCGACGGAATCGGGTACATAAATGTATAATGCGTCTCGGATTTCACGAGAGTCGAAAATCGCGCATCGGCCGGTCGCGTCTCCAACAAAAACCGGTGCTGTTGAAGTCGTGTCACAGCGAGCCCGCGCGCCGTGTGTGGTTAGCTCGTAGCTAATCATATTACACGTCGTTATATAGTGTGCGGACGACGATCGTCGTATCGCGGCATCCAAGCCGCCGAGTGCTTTTATTTATTGTTTAGTTAAGTTTTTTCTTCGCAAGTCTGAAAGCAGAAAATATTAAAAACCCAATCGTATAGTCGTCAGACGTATTGTAAATTATATAATAAAATATTACGCGTCACAATCATATACTACTGCAGAGGTTCCACGACAAAATATCTCACGTAAATATTAATTTAAAATTTGACCTTTAATTATAAAAGTTATAAATAAAAAAAAAAAATTAATTAATTAAATAAAAATAATAAAAACTGGGATATTAATAACAGAATATTGATATTCACAACAAATGAAAATTTAAATACACTGAACGACTTCTAAATATGGTTTGCATACGGTACGTTGAAATCTGTACTCCATATATTCAATTAACTGTATACTGTTCACGGTAACATTGACTGTACTGTGTATCCACTTATATACATTTTAGTGTGTATAAAAATGAAAATAGTTATTCCGAAGTACTAAATCAAATTAATATACTCGGACGAAATTTACAACCAAAATCTATTGTGATGGATTTCGAACAGATATTTATAAAATCGTTTAAACAATTGTATAATGTTGTTAAAATACATGGATGTTTTTTTCATTTCACCTAGTGCTTGTGGCAAAAATTACAATCTTGTGGATTAAAGAATAGGTATTCCACGGACGTAATATTTGCCCACGAAATAAAAAAAATGATCGGCTCTTGCTTTTGTACCTGCTACTAATGTTATTTCTGCACTTGAAGAACTAATTAACTCCAACTATTACATAGAAAATGAAGAAAATTTACAAGCAGTTATTGATTATTTTGAGGACACATGGATAGGACGACTAATACTTTAATTTTTATTTGATTTATTTATTTATTTTTTTTTTTTGATTAATATTTAAAATCAATAGCTCATAACTTGATATTCTATTAATTATTTTTTTAACTTTTGACGAAAAATATATTTTAATATTTATTCAAACATTTTTTAATTGTTTTTTTTGTGTTCTATAAATGTAAATATTAAACGTATTGTATAAATATTTATGCAACTTTTATAAAAAAGGTTAAAATTTTGAATTAATATTTACGCGGGATATTTTGTCATGGAATATTTTTGCGGGGATATTTTTACCGGGATATTTTGACATGTCACCTACTGCAGCAGAGACCGTGCGGGAATCACTCCGCATTGGCACGCGATATTCAAGTCGATACATTATTGTAAGAGTATATATTAAGTCCAAAACCAAGGCCAATCGTTAATTTTTTTTTGTAAAAAAAATTGTAGTGCCTTGGAAAAAAGGTATTAAAGAAACTCCCTTGGATAGATTTTATCCCATAAAATACCAGAGGGGAGTGATAGATGATACACGCTACTATTCATAATTTCTCATATCGGTTCCAAACCGAAAAAATGTTAGTGTTCAAATTCTTACATTAAACATAATATGACGAGAGTATGATATACACCACCATTCTTAAACAAATTCATTTTTATTTACGCATCTAGTGTTAGTCATCCACTCACATTATTTTTACCTTTATTATGGTCTCGTATATAATATATATTATAGATATATTATTGAGTCATTTATACGAATTGCACGAGTTAGAACACTAACGATGATTGGTCCTAATTTATTGAACTAGAAATATGAAATAGGGTAGTGGTGGTGCTATAATATACTCATGGTATGTCTTCAGCATTCAATCGGACACGGTTTGATTGTAAAAAACACAACCGCCCAACGAGTTTAATATATAATATAAAATATACTCTCCGCGGTGTAAACGTTCGTCGCGATGACGTTTGATTATAATATATTACATAAGTAATCATCTGTCCGTCGCGAAGTGTCTCCGTAGTTGCTTAAAATATTTTTAAACGTCGTGACCTACATCTGAACCGCGCTGTCGTCGTCGTGCGACATAATGAATTGGTCGACCGTCCATTGGTCATCTGCGACGAATTATTAGAATACGAATGTTTTGCTCGTGTCCGGGTGTAAGACGGTGGCGGTTTGTAATCAATTAATTTGGACGTGGACGATTTGGCGGCTTGCGGCGGTTATATACTTGTATATTATTATTACTACTTTGGTGTCGTAATTGATCTACGCCGACCGCAGCTGAGCAATCGTCTCGCTTTTCTTCACGCAGTGCCGAGTCTCAATTATAATATTACTATAGCACACGGTTTGACGAGATCCAACGCACGCTCCGAACCGATTTAATTCCGGGTTTCACTTCTGCAGCACCTGTACATCAAACGCTGTACCATAATATAATATAATCGTTGAACACGATATGGGTACCTAATTACTTACACGCGTAGGTATACATTGTATCATCGTTATGAGATATTTTGTGAAATTAGAAAATGTTTCAAATACGTAAATTCGATATCCCATTACGGCTGTATATATTATTGTATATTACGAAACGACACGAATAACAGCGTACAGAAGGACGATGGCAGTAGTTTTTTTGAAAATATTTATTTTATTTTCCGACATATCGATAGCATGTTAAGAATAACAAAAATCGGTAACTTTGTTACTTTTTATTTCCCTACTTGTCTGTAGGTATTTACATTGAGCGTTTTGAGCACATATTTTTCTTATTTAAATAATGAATAAGTTACTACGTCTGATAATTTTACAATATAAAAAAAAATATAATTAAAACTCTAAGGTTGCCCCATGTCCTTTACAAATTTTTGTGTTGTCATAGAAACCAGAAGTTTTAATGGGTCAATATAAGAAAAATCCCTGTCTATTAAAGTATTAAGTACTATCGAGTACTACTTTTTAGTACTATTGATGGACTCGGGTGACAGATGAATCATTTTTTTTTTCAATTCTTGTTGCATTTGTTTAAAATTATTTATAATTACAATTATACAAAACCGTTTTATGTTTATTCACAATCAACATTGTAACGATATTTTGAAATTATTCATTGATTTACATTTATTATGGAAATATCTTTTTCTTTTGCTTTTTCCAAAGTTTAAACAGTTCAATACATACGATTCACTTAAAAATTGAGACCCGTTTGAATCTTATTCGGTTTATTTAATAGAAAGTAATGCTATGCATTAGGTCCAAATGTCCAAATAGTTTTTTTTTTTTTAATCAATTTATATTTATCCAGTAATACGAACCTAATTGGAACTTTAATTTGTTATTGTCATAATAATCAATCAGTGGGATGATATAACATTTCTACTGATCATAATTAATAAAATAATCAACTTTTTGAGTTCTTTTTAGAAAGCGATTTACATTTATAAAATATTGAATATCGAATAGCATCGTCATCTCGTAATTCGGTATTGCTGGTCTCATTATTATACATTTTTATTAGTATGTTATTTGAGCAGCATATAGATTTACACAAGCTTTAATGTTTGTTTTTAAATTTGAAGCCGTCAATAAATATATATTTTTAAAAATATCTAAAATGTCTAAAATTATAGCAATATGAATATTATTTAATCTAATGTTAAAACTAAATTTAGGTTTCTTGTAATACTACACATATCTACTTGGTTTTATAACAATTACGTATATGATCAAATAAAATTAGCTATTATTAGGGAACGGATTTTAATTTAAATAAATGTTTTTATGTAGTTTTAACATCGGAAAGTTTTCGACATATGTGTACGTTTCTTTTTATTTTATGCTAATTTTATTTTAAATATTTTTAAATATTTTAGAATAATTAAATGTTTTTAAATATATACATATGTTATGTATTATTGTAGAATGTTCGTGTTAATTTAAAATATTTTACAAATAAATATACATATTTTTTTTTGTGGAATTTTCGTTTTTATTTTAATATTTTACGATGTACGACGTAATACGAATAAAAACTTTCAAAACAATTTAGCATTTATTTCCGCTAATTTTAGATTTTTAGTTGTTATTATTTCAAAATTAGAAACTTCTAATGCCATTAACCGAAAGTTTAGAAATGATTGATTATGCCATTAAGTAATTGGAACTTGTTTTTGAAGAAACTGGAGTTTTAACTAATTCAAAATTACAAAAGTCTTGGAAAAAAACCAGGATTAAACGCTTTAATATCGATAAGGGATATACTATTAAACAAAACCCCAAAAAACAATTCAGAAATCGGGTATAGTCCAAAATAATTAACGTGCATGACTGTATGAAATATGCATCTATCACTTCCGTTGATATAGAGAAGTCATTTAGTCGTTAGAAAGCAATGCTAAAATCAAATTGTTGGCATTTCAAATTAGAAAATTTTAAAGTTATCTTGTTTCTGATTGTTTCATAACATTTTTAATTTGTATTATACATTATGTATTATTTATATTAAATTCTATCTTATTTTCAATTTAAATATTTCAAGATTTTAATTAAATATTTATTAAGTAATAAACAAATAAAAGTTTAAATATTTTTAATTTTATACTAAATTAAAATCCGTTTCCTAGTTTTTATGTTACCGTAGATTTATAGTTATTTTGGTTAAAATTACATAATATAAATATCGATTTACTTAGTTTGATTATATAGCTGTGTATAAGATTTTTTCTTAAATTACTTACAAAACCTCTCTATACATGAGTTATCAATAGTCAAATTTAAATTTTTTACTACTGGAAAAAACAAACATGTTTTGAATGATAGTAGAATAAATAAGTTAATGAAAATCTATGATCCTTTTAAAACTCAAAGAATTATGTGAAAATATTAATTATTAAATGTATTCAGCTAATATTTACATACATTTAAATAATAAATAAATATATATATAGTACACCTTGACTGAATATATTATTATTATGATCAAATATTGTATTTTAATCATTTTTAATAATGATTAAATAGAGGTGTATAATGTGTATATAAAATGCACAAAAAGTTTAAACCTTACAAAATATATTTCAAGTCTTAATCAATGCACTAAAAAATGTATTGAAAAAATGTATTTTATATTGCACTTAAATCGCATACAAATGTTAAAAAAGTTTAATTTAAGTCAAAAATAACGCAAATATTTTACATACATTTTAAATTTTACTAAAACACTGTATTACAGTTGTGTAAGAAAGATGTATATACGTTTATTACAAACAATTTATTAAAAATTTAAATGAAAGAATATTGGAATAACAATATATGGTTCCGATAAAATATATGGTATGAATAATAATAATTGTTATTAATCAAAAACAAATATCTTAAAATTCAATTCTTATGTGTGTTAGCACTTGTCACGACGTATATGGATCTTTAATTATTTTTAATTTTATCCTAATCGTAAACATCTCTTTAGTTTAATTTTTATTCCGATAGTGCAGAAATATCAAAACTGTCATAATAAAATTAAATAATAATTATGACCAATGTTGTTAGTTTTTACTTATTTTTAAATTAGAATAAAACAACGAGATTGATTTTATTAAAATTAGTTTGGCAAAACTCTAATTTTTCCCAAATTTGTTTTTCGATTTCTCATTTTTTTAGAAAAGTCCTGAGAATTTTTTACTTTTGGTCACCTAAAGTATTATTGTATTAATTAGATCCAATTTGTTACCACAAATCAATAATCACCCTCAAATTTGAAGTTTTACCGCATTTTTACTGCTTTGAAAGACAATGACAAAAATAACATACACACACACACACACACACACATATCATTGTAAAACCAATACTATAATCGTCGCTCCGCACAGAATTTAAAAATAAATAATACGACCTAAAAATAAAAACAAAAATTCAAAATTAAACACTATACAAGTATAATAATAAAAAGCTTATCAAGTGATATAGCTTGAAGATCGTATTCCGAGAAAGCTAGTCAGAAAGTTACTAACAAGTAAAAAAAAAAAAAAAAGAAGCAATTCCCATATATCTAGATAAGTAGGTAAAATTATTATTATACGATTATGTTCGAAAAGTAAATAATCGTAGGCATATAATATTATATACGTAAAATTTCAGTCGTATACTTATGTACATTCAAACAACAACAAAGGCGTACCTATAATAGTCGTATATTATTATGCAAATCCGAATCAAACGCAGCGGTAATTGTGAGCACGAGTTATCGAAAAACTTTGTCGGTAAAGCGTCCGCGATCGCGCAGAATCACATAACGCTTTGAATAATACGCACAATAAATATAGAATAACGTTTATTCATCGTGCGCAGTGCGTATAATATTATGTGGGTCGGCGTGCGCGGTACTTCAGTATTGTATGTGCATATAATATATTTATTTATATAATATTACGTACAGAGGTAATAGTCCAAAGGGACGACGTCGTTAAATCGTTAAACTTATATATTATATTATTATACACGCGCAAATATACTTTGGCGAAAATCCGAAAAGTTGTTTAAACTTTATCCACTTTGTATGTACTCTGTTAGTATATGGTATTAAAAAAAAAATATTATATCCCAATCACCTAGATATAGGTATATGTGCTGCAGAAGAAGACTTTCTATCCGACGTATTGTAATATTATATTATTATAATTATAGGGACGTCTCTTTAAATAGGTATATCGAAATGCCATAGTTCTATATCTTAAAGCGTTATGTGCGAATTTAAATTGTCCCTCTCGTTTAACTCACCAAGGCACTGTGCTCAACCCTGGTCAACAATTGTAGAATACGATTCAGTTGTCCGGGATCCCAATACAGTTATCTGTTGTCGCCAGCTGGATTGTGTCCAGAGGAAGTTTTTAAGTTATGCTGCTTTTGTATTAAGTGCATTTACCCCATAACTACGATCCTGTACTTTAGCAGCTTGGATTGTCTTCCCTGCTACCTATAGATATTCGTAGACAAGTTTGCCAGTTTGTTTTTTCGCGCAATCTTATGTCCGGTGTAGTTGATTCACTTCTTTGTTTATTAGTTTATTAATTGTTAATTTGTTTAGATTATTTTTCATATTTGATTTGATTTTTTAATTTTATTAATGTGTGTTTAAATTGGATGATGCTTGTATTGTTTATATAAATATATAAAATCAAAAATCCCTTTGAAGTATTGACTTGGTTACAAATTGATGTTTCAAGCCAACTAAAATCAAAGAAATTCTGTGAAAATGCAAGCATATTTAAAATAATTATGCTTAAATAATATTTGAAAATAAGTAAATTGTAGGAAGGAGTGGGACATCGTACGGGATAAACTATCAGTGTAATACTATCAGAAAAAGTGTTCACAGAACGAAAAACAAAAACATTACTGTACTGAACGATCATTTGTGTAGGAAGGTATTTAAGTTTAACTTTGTCAAACAATACTCCAATCGCATAATATTTTATAAATATTATACAAGTAAGTACGCGGATTTAAAAATGTCCCCGCTACTGCAGCACCCGTGTCATACGACAAATACAGCTTTTCGAATGTTTAAGTATCCAGTGGATTAATTAGGTTGATGTATTTAGTGAAATATCCAACTTAATTACATTAAACGGATTATTCTATTAGGTATTACATTGTGACAAAGTCAATACGATTATAAATTTATCAACGAAAATACTGCGCAGACACACACACACACACACACACAGAAACATGCACGGGCACGTAATCTCGCGTTGATTCAAAAGTTTTCCATTGCAGGTTTAAAGCTTAGCCCCAAAAACCTTGTTTTTGTCACCTACACATTGTGAAAAACAAACGAAACAATTGCGAAATTCAATTCGATTTAACGACGAGATTAAAGGAATGCTTTTCTGTTCTATAGTATATATATATATATATATATGTATATGTATATATATATATATATATGTATACTATAACATCTTGTTTTCGAAAAAAAATGTTGGTATTTTTTCCTTTTCATTTTAGACGCAGCAGGGGTAACATTAATGTAGTTTTTTTGTCCTTTGAACGTCAAAGTTTGATTTAACCACTTCAAAAATTCCGACGAAACTAAAATATTAATAGTTTTTTTATAAACAATAAGAGTTAAAATTTCGATAAAATACGCAAAAATCACGAAAATTCACAGTTTTTTTTTTGACTAGGAAATTCATAAAATTTTTCTATTTAATCTAAGATTTGAAAATATAACACAAGATTCTCTATACGTTTTTCTTTCTTTCTAAAAAGAAAAAAATTTACCAGAAAGTCAAACTAATTTTTATGAGTGTTTGAAATTAGACATTGGATATTTACCCATAAACTACAGATTTCTCAATGAACGATTTTTTTTATTTTGCTGTAATTGAAAAACGAATAACTGTAGACATTTGACATTTTCACCAAGAGTTAAGATTATCATTTTCTATACACCAACAATTTTTAAAAATATTTTAACAACTTTTGAGCTCATTATAGACCTGAGAAATTTTTGGTTTTTTTGTCTATAAATATTGATAAAAAAATTTTTATTGGGTCAAATTGATAACTAAAAACCGTTTACACAAATATGCACATATTATACATATTATACCTTTTTTTAATTATTTTACAAAGCTCGGTCCTTTATTTAATCGCCTGACTACTAATTATACATGGTGCGTTCTTTGCTGTATAACTATATATTATACATTTTAATATATTTATTATTTATCACGATTTTATTTTAAATATTTTGCGATCGGTCCTTTATTTAATCGCCTGACTACTAATTATACATGGTGCGTTCTTTGCTGTATAACTATATATTATACATTTTAATATATTTATTATTTATCACGATTTTATTTTAAATATTTTGCGATATAAAAAATAACATGGCAATTAACTGGAAAATTAATTATGCTTATTACAATACGCGTACTATGCACAAATAAACATTTAGCTCGGTATGTATAAGTATTCTGTATACACTATATACATATAAATTAAATATTTTAATACACAACACAAAGTGTTTAATAAAATGTATATAATATATATATATATATATATATATATATATTACGCATAATGTAGGTACACTAAAAGAATATACATAATATATTATACACACTCGATTTTAAAAACATCAATATTGGGTTTAAGCCCTGGTGGTTGGTTATTTTATTACGTTGCGTTATTATGAAACAAAGATATTTAATTTATCTCAAACCAAAACTGTAGTTATAGCGTTATTGCAAATAGATATCTATACAATTATTAATGTAGGTATAACGTAGAAACATGTAACTCATAACCATTGAGTGTATAATAATCGTAGTATAAAAAATAGTGTTAATTCTTATGTTAAAAATATTTATCTAACGATTAATGCTCTTTGAGATTGGGGTTGAAACTTAATTTTTCCACGAATACAAATCTAGTCGTGAACTTTATACATTTCAAATTCGATTTCAGCGGTTTCAGCATGTTCAAAACTAAAATATTCTATGTTTGGAATGTAATTACTAAAGTCGTATTATAAGAGTGCGTATAGTTACTTTATATGTTTTATTTTTGAGTCGAGAAAGCTTCGTCTTGGCATGATATAATACAATTATAATCATCAGAGAGTGGTGTAAATCACGATTGTAGGTACACCAAGAAGTAAAAGCCACCTCAAAGGTTATCAAAATAATTGAAAACTCCGTCGGACCGTTACAACATTAAACAAATTATACCATCAACGAGTGAAAACACTAAAGAATAATATCGCAAAAATCTTATGCGCTGCTGCCTGCAGGTTGCCCGCTGCCATATCAGATGCAATGGCGTAATTGGGAGTATTCGGTATTACGAGGTTTTAGGTCGTGGGATTTTATTTGACGGAAATGAAAATTGAAAATAACATTTGTTTAGGTTCATCTGCCTCAGCTCGGCGTTAAGTGGTACATAAGTAATATTATACATAAGTTTAAAATAAATATTATTCATTGAATTATTTGAAAATCGATTGGACGTGTCATCATGATTTGAATTCAAGTGTGCAATACCACATTACTAAACGGTATACAATTTCTTAGGTCACTGTACATTATATCATTTTTCTGCACCGTCGTGTAGCAATCAAGAGTTTGATGCATTTTTCCAACATGAATAAATAATAAGCCCGACGACTACCGTCCATATTTTAGCCGGTTACCCAATGGCCAATAGCTAGATTTCTTGTCTTAATATATAATTAATTTATGTAAGTAGGTACCTACATATATGTGTTTTGAACAATTTTAGGAGATATTGAAATAGTCATGCCATTTTAATATAAAGAACAAAGGTCTTCTTGTAGAAATAGTGTTTAATTTCGAACGTAGCGATTGGTTTTGTAGATAAATACTTATAATACTTTATTACTCATTTTATAATTTTGAAGTTAAAAATATATAGTGTTTTGCCACTTAAATTGTTTTTGTGGACCAAAAACTTCAAGAATAGATTCGATTTCTAATTTGCAGATAGGGCTCTAAAGTTGTACTATGAATGTGATCGAGAGTGTTTACAAAAAAAAAATAATAAAATTCCCTCCTAATATAAAATTAAAATGCCGTTATAGTTGTTGTATATATTTCAGGCAATCTAGAAAAATCGGCACAATTGACAAACACCACTGTAGGCACGCACAGTATATTGTTGTATAAAGTATAAACTGTATGTAAACTATTAGCTCGTGAGATGGTCTAGGACAGCAGCACGTTGACATAGGTATATCATTATTGTTATTTTATGCGTCGGCGTTCTATAAACACTAATAATTTATACTTACGATTAATTTTCGTTTGAGATTGAATCATAAATTCGAGAATAAAATATTTACTGCTCATCGTACATAATATATATTATAACAATGCGTAGTTTTATTTTTTCTCAATCGCATTTTTAATAATCATAATAATATAAAATTTGGACCGGAATGCGGCACGAAAATAACGCAAACAGCATAATAATATGATGGTAGGTATATTTTCTCGGCCACTGAATATAACAACAGTTAACTATGAATCGAAGTTACAATATTTTATGAAATTAAGAACTCCGTACAGTTTTTTCTCTTCCCATCCAACATCTCAAGAAAACACGAGACTTCCATCAATAGTCTCGGAATAGGACATATCCTCATAATACACTCTCATTTAATGAAGAAAGAAGGCTCCTGTTTGTACAGGTTTTAGGGTCTTCCTCACAGCTAAGCATATTTTAACCGAATGCAGAATTTACGACAAAGAAAGAAAAAATTCTAAATCTCAGATCACCTAGCGGAAATACTCAACCGAGAACTCAACAACGTCTTCAAACTCATTCAGTTCCTATTAGGAATTCTATTTATAAATAAAGTATAAACCATATGTACTACCCAATACGTAAATTCATTCTTTCTTTTTTTTTCTTTTTTCACTATCTGTTATATCTTAAAACTTTTTTCTATGTATCATCATATTAATATCTATGTAATCTATTAATGTTATATAAAATGTAATACGTCCAATGGCCTCTAATGCCGCAGATAATTTATTTAATAAAAAAAAATAAAAATTGTATATGTCTGCAGGTAGGAATCGCTAATTCAGAGTACCTACAACAAAACTATCGTTCGTGCAATATTATTACAGAGTGATATTGTGCGTGTTTGATGTACAATCTACTTATCTATTTGCCTATGTAGGATGTGCCCAAGATAACGAGGTACCTTATAAGATTCATTTTATAACAATATGATCGTCAACCTATTTATATGAATACTGTGGCGGCGGATATGCGAACATTTCCACGTACAAACGGTTCGGATATTGGATGATAATAATGACATTATTGTTTTCGAGGTAAAACGCGCAAGCACAAACGGCAATAATATCACACCGCAAACACTTCCTAATGGTTAATAGTAACAGGTAGGTTTCTATATAATTTTGATATTAGGAAAAAAAGTCCCTGGAAAAAAGTCTCCCATTGCATATATAAAAATATGTAAAATATAAAATTATAATAAATTAATTAAAAATTAAAAAAAAAAAAAATGTCTTATAATAATATTATTTAAAAATATAAAAATGGATTTATTCAGTTATAAAAGATCTCTTTCATATATTTTGACCTATTTGTTTCAAAAAATTAGGAATATCGGCAGATTTGTCTTCATCAAAACGTTGATATAAAATTTTCAATCGAACTTTAATTTTTTTAACAGCTTTCGTTTTTTTCCGATTAATTTCTCTTACTTCAGCCAATGTCATTCTTGTCACATTTTTATTAGTAATTTCCAAATCCTGGGATGTTTAATACCAACGAGATGGAAAAACCTATTGTTCCAACCTTTACAATAGCATTGTTAGTTCTATACGGATTTGTTAACAGAGTTGCTAAATTAACGTTCCGTGATTCTGGTACAAAAAATGGTAGTATTTTTCTTAAAATGATATTGCTTGTTTTTTTAACTTTCCTGTATATACCTCCAACGTAATTTTTATCAAAATACTGTAGTAGGTCTTCTGCTCTAGTTAGAAAATTTTACTTTAAATAATTCATACCTCCACAAACTTTATCTATAGGGAGAAAAGCCAATCCATCCATCATCACACAATATAAATTGAAGTTTTTGTCCTCTTTATATCGTTTACTCAAGCCTAGGTTTTGCATTTTTCTATACGTGCTTTGGGATAATTGATAAAAGCACCCTCGAATTAAAATGTACTCACCAAAAACTATTTTGGCAGCGTTGTGAACTGTGATTTCAAAGTCAACATTTAAGTATAATGTATCTCGGTATAATTCACGATTGTTACACTTATCAAAATTATGTTGAACATTTCTTCATAGGTGTTTTGCGTTTTTTACTCAAGTAAGCAAAACACTGGTGTAATAAGAATTGTTATTTATTTGGATTCGAATGACGTATAACTGTAAAAAATGCTCGGGCGCTAAACCAAAGTTCCCATCAATAAACCAGGTATCGGCATTTTCTAATTGTTCTAATGAATTATTTAACGCAAATATTATAATCCGTTCACTTGACTTTGGACCATTATCTTTCAACAAAAATCGCTCATTCCTACAACATGTTCAATCATCTAAAATCATAGTCAAAATAATGATGAATTTTAAAATGCATAAAATGCTCGAAAATATTTATACTTGGAGAATAAACTTTACTATATATTTATGATGAAAATTACCTTAAACAATAAGTTCTTGTACATTATTTGGTTTTATCGGGTTTAAACTACTTCTTTGGTTACGAATACTTCCTTTATCGAATCTTCGGATGGTAATTCAATTAATATGTCTTTGGTACATTTTGTACGGCTTGAACAAAAATTTGGCCTGGATTGTTATAAGTCTGAAGTGGACATTCATTAATAATTTTTTTGATTTTAATGGCTCCTATTGAATCTTTATTAGCAACATGACAATGTTGTTGTTTAAAAGTTTGATTTTCTTACGCTGTACATTGTATTGATGATTTTTTTGAACATTTCCATCGAATGATACTTTCGCATTCCTTGTATATAGTAAAAGTGTACCCGTATAGTGCAATTTTATCATTTCCTTTATTTAATTTTAGAAATTCCATGGTTAAACACTCGCTCACAATTCGAAACTAATGCGAAACTGAATACGTCCCTGTATATGATCAGCATATATGTAACTGTCAATAAATTATCATCTACTATTTACAGATAAGATTTGTCAACCCAATTTATTTTATAAATAATACAACTAGTATGATGGAAATATCGTTTTATTTATACTCCAACGGGAGACTTTTTTTTCCGGGAACTTTTTTTTCGTGTGACTTTTACCGGGGAGTTTTTTTCCGTTTACCTATAATACTACAATATGCGTATTAAACATTCGCAAACGTATAATAATATAATCGTCAGACCTCCGGTGCAGCGTTATTATACTGTTGGTTATTTAGTTATTGCTATATTATATCGTCGCCGTGTGTGTATTTGCGTCGAACGAGTTGTACGCACACAGGTACACATACATTTATACTTGAATCGTAACTGCAGGCTGTCCCGACTATATATATATATTCACAATAATGATTAATGAATTATTATATGATCTCTAATGATACACGTAGAGGCGACGACAGTGGAGAATATTATTAATAATCGCCGCAATCTACGAACGGTTTTTTTATTTTTATTTATTTTTTTTTTTTTTTTATCGAAATACCTAATAATATTATTATTATTTGAAAACATCAGCGCAGCGTTACATGTAGGTATACCTACAACCGGAGAGTATTCGGCCGTCCGCAGCGATTTCACACGTCACACACGAGACATAATTACCATTGCGTTATTATATTGTTATAATATACGCCTTTACTGGTCGCCGGGATTTCGAAGATGCAGCTATTCCGACGCGTAATTATAAACACGGTAAAATCGTTTGTATATTATTATAATAATAGCAATCACAGTAGCACGTTGTACAGCAGTGGAGTGTGCGGCCAAATAGTATTGTTTCGATAAAACAACAAAACACAACAGCTATCGGTGTGTGTGTGTGTGTGTGTGTGTGTTAAGGCGAACATCGCATCAATCATATTATTATACATACCTATACAATACGTATTGTGATTATTTCAAAACAAACAGTACCTAGTCGTAAATTTTCACTCATCTTAATTGCTATACTCCAAAGTCTAAACACCGCTGCCGCAGCGTCGTAAATCATTTTAACCCTCTCGTCAATTAAC
>JACXSJ010001185.1:0-110557 GCA_014851325.1 Pentalonia nigronervosa
AATAAAACCGATCAACGACCCATTAGGAACAGGCAGAAACCAAAAAAATTTGAAGACTATGTATAATTTTATTTAATAATATTTTAATGTACTGATTGGGTATTTACAAGATGTAAGCTCAGATTATACATATTAAGTACATACATTTTATGATAAAGTAACAAATAATTATTAGTTATAAGTTAAGATAAGTATTCTTTTAAAAATTGTATTTTGAATTAATGTAAAAAAAAAAAAAAAGTGTATGTCTCATGAGGACATGAGAATTAAGGATGGCCGAATGTTAACATACCAAATGTAGACAAAAATGAGTGAGGGAAAACAGGGAGCCTTACCTATCAATTATAAAATATAAAATATGAAGTAGTTGACGAACAGTCGTCTAGACGTTCGGACGTTGAATATATGTTTCTTTGACTACTTAGTTATTTTCTTTTAATTGTTTAAATATTGATAAGTTAATTTAATAATATAAAATATGATTGGTATAAGAATAATGTCATATAATTTAAAAATATAAATAATTAAAACTAATATTTATTTTATTTTCGAATACAATGGCCTATATTAATTGAAAATTCTTCTACCGATATTTCGTTAATGGCTACACTAGAACATAAGTTTTTTAAACGTTCACTTCCATTTTTTTTATGCTGGAATCCCTTCACCTAATTCTTGTAATGCTATTTTATCTCTATCTACTCCTAACTCTTCACGCATTTTAGAAATTGACTTCCAGATAGTTGGGTGTGCGTGTCCAACAAGATGTGTAAAACGGTTGTTCCAACTCTCGCAAATATTATTTGTACTATGTCTTCTTTCAGTTCCGCATCGGCAGCCATCCGCTACATACGTATGTTATCATTGTTGCGACCCGTGCTGTAGTGCTAAACAAACAACGCGCTCAATATTAATTAATAAACGCTATTAATCTATTGCCGTCTTAAATGTCATCTTTACATAATTAAAAACAACCACTTTTTACTTTATATTCTTTTTTCCACGTATTCGTTCTGAGGTTCGAATGCTATTACTTTTTTCCAGTTCTAAATTAATTATTTTTATTAAAAGTTTAATTACCCAGTTATGCAACACACCGACTGGTGTCTTCTTATCTACGATCCGTCGCTGACGATAATTATTAATCAAATCACCTCCTATCCACCAGAATGTCGTCGTCTATGAACAAAAATAATACCAATGCTACGCCACAAAAAAACAAACACGTAAAACCAAAACTCAATGTAATTACAAATGCAAATGAGATCAACCAAAAGGCTTCATCATCCAACTCCGCGTCAATGAGTAATTGGACGACTCAAAAAAAAAAAGAAATCACTCCAACTCCTCTTACTCGAATTCTGAACCACCAACATCTCCGCAAGAACGCACACATAAAAATAAAAAAAAATTATTTATCACTAAGAACCGCTACGAAGTACTCAGTCAAATGGAACTACCATCTGTAACACCCATGAAAAAAGAATCAATTCCTAAATTGGAATCAGAAGTTATAGTTACACCCCCTCCTCCTATATTTATTAAAGATGTTCATGATTTCCCAGGTCTGTGCACAGAGCTAGTCGCTCAAATAGACGTAAACAACTTTCACTGTAAATCAACGACAGACCGACTTAAAATTCAAACAGCCAATCCTGAGTCGTATAGAAAATGAGTACACTTTCTTAGGGAAGAAAAGGCCGAATTCAACACATACCATCTAAACAAAGACAGATCAACACGTGTAGTAATTCGCAACTTACATCCATCTACCCCAACTGATCTAATAAAAACCGAATTAGAAACGCGTTTATTTAAGGTCAGACGTGTCAAAAAACCCAGGACGAACCTCCACGCTGTGCTCTCTGTCAAGGAAACCATCCTGCGAACTATAAAGGCTACTCTGTGTATAAAGATCTACAGTACCGTAAGAAATCCAGCTCAAATAATAACAAAATTATTTTTGATAACAAACACTCTAGTCTTAAGTCTAACCTTGTAAAAGATAGTCATCCATCAGAACACGCTAATACCGTCCCCCCTACAACTCCTTCCATAACTTATGCTAAGGTAACCTCTAATCAATCCTCTCACCCTAATTACAGTTATGATCATATTCAATCTTGCTCAATTTTAATTAAGCTAAATAAAATCCCAATCACTATCGGTGCATTCTACTCCCCTCCTCGTCACTAAATAACCAGAGCAATACTTAAAGATTATTTTAACACAATTAAAACTAATTTCATTATTGGTGGCAATTACAACGTCAAACATCAGAGTTGGGGTTGCCGCATCAATAACTTTCGTGGTATTGTACTATACAACCTTGCAAATGAAAGGCATATCAATGTTCTTGCCCCCCCCCTCCCCGGGATCCTACAAATTGGCCAACCGCGCCAAATAAGAACCATGACATCTTAAACATTTTTGCTACCAAAATTCCCTGCAATTTACATTGTTCCACTGACAATATCATTAATCTAAACTTGGACCACTCTTCAGTTTTACTCACTATCTCTGCCACTCCACTAACACGTGTCAAACCTAAACTGTTCATCACCCAAACTGATCATAAAAAATTCCATGACATAATAAATGAAGAAATTGATCTAAAAATTAAATTAAAGACTACCTCAGACATTGACGAAGCTGTTAACAAGTTAACAACATTCATACAGCAGGCCGTGCGGACTTCTATGAAATCTGATAAAATCATTAGTCCAATCAAAAATAACGCAAATTCTAATTACTTCTTACTTCCAAAAGAAATTCGAAGTTTAATTACTGAAAAACATAGGGCAAGAGCAAGTTATCAACTCTCCCGTCTTCCATCCCATAAATCCGCCTATAACAAACTTGCAAATTTTTTAAAAAAAATCTTTGATAAACATAAAACTAATAGCTTTGAAAAAAAAACTACACCAACTGTCAGCTACAAATGGCAGTCTCTGGAGAGACACCAAACAACTACTAAAATTTAAATCCGCCTCAACCCCTCTAAAAAAAAGTCGATAACACCCTAACTATTACTGATTCAGAAAAAACAATCTTGTTTCAATCACACTTATTAAATATCTTCCAACGTCACATTAATATATATGACTAACAACATTTAGATAATATTAAAAAATACCTTGACTCTCCGTTACCTTATGGGTCTCCAATAGAATTTATCACCCCTAAAAAAGTGAAAAACACAATTCTGAAATATCTAAATAAAAAAATCTCCCGGATTCGATCTAATAACCGACGAAGTTACAAAATGCTTACCAACGAAAGCTATAGTCCCTTTAACATATATAATAAACATAGTACTACGATTATCATATTTTCCAACCTTATGGAAATTTTCTCAAATTATAATGTTTGCTAAACCTAATAAACCTCTGGACTCACCGGACTCTTACAGACCTATAAGTCTCACCTTTTTTTTTCAAAAATCTGTGAAAAACTAATTCTACAAAAAATGTCTTCCCACATCAATAATAATAATTACCCTCGTCTCAATTCGTTTTTAGAGCTAAATACAGCACAATCCACCAAGTGCATAGAGTAGTAGACGCCATCTCAACTTCACTTAACAAAAACAATATTGCTTCTGTGTCTTCCTTGATATCTCTTAGGCATTCAACCGTGTCTGGCAGGATGGTCTCCTTTTCAAACTTCGAAATTGCCTCCCATCACTTCTATTTCTGTTAGTTAAATCTTACCTAACAAATAGATACTTTCAAACTCTCTGGGGCTCGTGCATCTCAGAAATGGATCTAATCCAAGCAGGAGTACCTCAAGGTGATATCCCATCTCCCCTTTTATTTAACAAATATGTCTCAGACCAGCTCATAACACAAAACACCTTTGTAGCTGATTTCGCAGATGACAAAGCGATAATAGCAATACATGAAAATCATTTAATTGCTCCGGCCAATCTCCAAATACACTTTGACCTTATTTCCTAATGGTACTTAAATTGGAGAATAAAATTAAACCATAACAAGTCAGTACACACGACCTTTACGCTAAAACATGGAATTTGTCCACTTGTATTTGTGGACAACATACATATTCCGCCGTCTAACACCGTCAAATACTTAGGGTTGACCCTTGACAAAAGACTAACTTGAAAACAGCACATAAGGCCCAAAAGACTAATTTTAAACACCCGCTCTCGCACCCTCAAACACCTCTTATCAAAAAATAAATTCACTAAACTAGAAACTAAACTACTCATATATAAGTCATTACTAAAACCCACGTGGACTTATGGATTACAATTATGGGGGTCGGTCAAAAAAACCAATATTAATAAAATCCAGGCCTTCCAGAACATCACTCTATGCAGAATAACAAATGCCCCACCGTATGTATCCAATCAAACCCTCCACAATGACATGTGCATGAAAACAATTGAAGAAGAATTGGTAATTTATTACAAGCGATACTTTTCACACTTAACCAACCACAAAAATCCACTAATCAGGAATCTAAATACTGTAACCTTACCCGAAGCTCCTCGACGTCGTCTGAAAAGGAGATGGTGCAGGGACCAATCTTATAACTCCTAACGATCTTCACCTCGTCTACATACTTCACTCTTCCTCTTCACTAAGTCATAGATTAACATAATCTGTGCTCATGCTAAGTATTTCTAATGGGTGACTTCTTACCCCCGTATTATCCTACTTGTTTATTCTCTTCAAATACGCTTATTGTGCTCTTAGTATAGATTGTGTAATTCTTACAAAAATTTTTAAAAAAAACGATGTCTTCATTGACAATTATGATCACTAGAATGTGAATAATCAGTGATTAACCGAGGGTTAGTGAAATACAATAAATAAATTCTTATTATAATTTTTTATAATTTATTTATTGTAATTTACCTTTTGAAGTAATTAAAATACCCGGACGTTTTTTAGATAATCTTTGAAAGCATTTTCAGCGGATGCTTATTGACAGATTTTGATTAACTGTGTAAGCAAAACCATTATAAATAAATTTTTTCCCTAGTTTCAAAACTACTCTTTCCATTTCGATGCGAATAACTGCGATAGTGAACAACGACTGGATTTCTTATGCGTTATCGTAACATCAATTTTATATATGATATGTTGGGTATTTCATATTTTATTATCTTATAATACAGATTAATTGTGCTATCTTTATTAGTTTTTACCTTATCTTCTAATACACATTATTTTTCTATCCACCTTACCTTATTATTGTAGATTATATAACAACAAATCAAACCCGACTTTTTTTCAGTACAATAATTTTCTGGTCGGACTTTTTTTCCGAAAAAAATTAAATAGGATTTTTTTTCCGTGCATTTTCGAAAATTTTTTAAAATCGGCAATAATTTCAGACAATATAATTGGTATTTATCAAGCAATATCACAATTGTCTTTGACTGGTAAACAAAAGTTGATAAGGTGCGACTGCTCAAAAAAATGCATAACTGATAGATGTAAGTGTCGATCAAAAAATGTATTGTATAACTCAAGATGCCACAGTAATCAAACCTGCACAAATAAATAAATTATGAATGTAGTAGGTAATTGTAATATTTAATAATAAATTTGTTCTAAATTCGAATATATTAGGTATTATAAATATACAAGTATAAAATACAGTATATAATAATATAAATGTGTACCTATCTAATATACTAGTATGAAGTAGCTAATATAGTACTTAGTATACTTAAATTATAGTTACTATTATTAATATTATTAATAACACATAATTGGTAAAAAAATTCGGACTTTTACCACTGCTAGTTGTTTATTCTAAGACTTACCAAATTTTGTTTGTAAAAGTCTAAAATACAGAAATCATTTGAGATTTGACCAAACTATTTTGTGTATCCTAGGTTTTACCGGTATTCGTACTTTTATCGTAAAATATATGTACACGATACTATTATTGCGTTTTTATAATATTATCAACACTGGTTATGCTTATTGCTCTGCAGTCTGTTAAATGATGTAATGTTTAAACTCTTCAAAAAATAACAGTTAATTTGTATGATGTTGTATATTGTGTTATTGTATAAATCACTATTAATTTATGTAAACTATATTACAAAAAATGTATTTATTTTCATAACTTCTTTTCCTTCTAAAATTATTTCATTTTATAAATTTCGCATTTTGAAATTATTTTTTAAATTAATCCATTATACATTTTTATTTAGACTTATAATTGGGAGGGGCTCTCAGTTCTTATTCCAACTATGTTCTATGAAGTATTTGAGCGTTTGTCCTTTATGAGCCTAAGGGCTTCTTTTAGGTAAATCCGACCCTGGACTCACTCGACACCTATTGTATTATTGAACAGTACTAACTTGCCCACCTTTTTTTTAAGTGTGCGCTTATCAACTTATGTTGACATGAAGAGGTCTTTTTCAGTTTGTAAAAATATATTTTCGAATCATTCAAATCGTCGTAGAACTTTTAAATTAAAATACATTAGCAAAATCATTGTAATTCTGTCACTATACTTATTTATTAAAACTACTAAAATTGTATTATATTGTATACCAAGTCGGTTGTTGAAAAACTTTTATAGGTGCAATGGCGTATACAAGGGATATATAACACTCCCATATAATACGTGTTATATATACATTTTTTTGGAATTAAGATTAAATTATAATTTATAAATATCTTGATTATCCGATTGTTTTTATGAGATCATTTTTTTTTATATAATCTTAGCTATTTATATATATATATATATTTATTTATTTATTTATTTATTTATTTACAGTAATATATAAATATTGGTGATACCCTCCCTTCTAAAACAATCTTAAATACACCATTGGTTAGGAATGTATAGGTATAACATAGGTGTATTTTTATTGTAATCTGTTGAAACGAGAACAAATACGTATATTGGATATAAGTGTAGTTGCTATAAAACAATATCGTAATAAACAAATATAACAATTAAATAGAATAAGATAAATAAGAATTTTAGCCGTTGCGTGGCTCAACAGATAACAATAATTTTAATATGGTCTTCATTCTAGCCAATCAATACTACAATAGTAATATAATATAGATATTAGATAAATAATAAAATAATATATTTAAATCAGTAACTGAATAACTCATTAATGATTGGTACTTAGCAGTACTTGCTACTCAGAACAAGTCGGCACACGGTAGTATTATATTTTAATCAGAAATAGCTGTTAATTGATGTGCATAAGCTCTTGTACGTTTTTGGTACTCGGTAAGTTTAGAATTTGAAGGGCTGATCCTGGGCCAGAGTAAATTATAGGGGGGGGGGGGCGTTCCACCCAGTCACCCTTGGCTATGTGCCTGTGTAGAACTTTTGAATTTTAAAATGTTATTTACATATTTATAGGTTACCTATATAAGCTATAACTAATTAGTTTTAATTAGCATATCTCAATTTTTACATACTTACTTAAAGTTGTTTTGCTGAAATTATTGGGACTGATACAATACAGGCGGTTTAAATTTAGTTGAGGTCCGCAAAACTTCAGATAGACATCCGGGAAAAAATAAACAAAAATTGCATATTATCAAAAATCGAGGAAATCAAGAAACATGGAGGAGAAGGCACCTTTTAAAGACCTTCAGGCAAACAATTGGTGAACCCAAAATAAGTTACTTAGTTTTTTATAAATTTTATTGCGCATATGATTCACGTTCACGTGAAACGGGACCATAAGGTAAAATACATGCCAGTCGACAATAGACGGCATTAAGCCATTAACTGTCACTATAAAATATTAAGTTCATATGAGTATAATATTGGCCAATCACTTTCAATTTTTTCAATTCACTTTTAGTATTCATCGACGGGCAACCATTCTATCTTAAATCGTGATATACACCGCCATCCACTTGACCGCATAGTCCTTGAAGTAACTTTAGTTTATACAGAGTCGTATTTAACCTTTTTGAAGCCCTGGGCTGTGATATAATGGGACAGCTATGACTTAGACAGAGTACTATTTTATTAAAACAAGTAAATAGAATGGTGGTAGGTAAGAAAAAGTCTTGATTAATTCAACTATGTATTATTTTCACTCTTTTCATTTCAGATTAAATATAGTATAATAATATAAATTTAAAAATAATTATAAAATAATCAGGAAATTTGAACTCAAATACACGGCGGTTATTCAACGACTAGATTAGAATAATTAGATAGCTTTTTTTTTCAGTACGTGTCTGACCTCCGACCATGTAACACGTGTTATTCTTTTCGCGAGTGCGCATTTTATAGCTCCCGATAGCAATTCACTGCCAGACACACATATACGGGTAATATTTTCATATTATATAACTACCCACCTTATCGCACAATGAGCAACGGCAATAGGACGGCTAGACCGTCATTATCACCGGTCATTAGTAAGCCGATATCGTCTAAACTTTTAAATAAAAATAACCCAACACAAATTACTAAATCCATAAACGCACCTCTTAAACAACCCACTCTACTCCGTCGCACTAATAATTCGTCGATAACAACTACCTCTACCACTACTCATCACACACCTACTCCTTCACCTTCGGCGACGTCTGCAAGTAAAGATAATATCTACAATCCAGATATTCGCACTAACAATACCGTACAGAATACTATCCGAAACTACGCTTCCGCGACAGCCAATGTTAGCTTTCCCAGCAGAGATCAGGCGTTGGTCTTTAATTCAATAGACGGTATACCACAAAGGGATTATATCCTTGCCATAGGAAAAATAATATCGCCTAAAAACATTGTTTTCGTCTCCCGAATTTCGAATAATCACTTGTGTATTTTTCTGTCAAGCAAACAAATACTCGACTTACTTTTAGAATCCACTCAATCTATCACAATAAACGACCAGCTAATACCTATACGCAAACTCATAAACCCGTCCAAGAGGATAGTTATATCAAACGTATGTCCCTCTATTCCCAATCACGTGATATTCGATGCGCTTAAGAATATCAACATTACCCCCGTGTCCGAGATCGCCTATCTCAAAGCCGGAATAAACATCGAGGGTTATGAGCATATCTTAAACTTCCGCCGCCAGATATATATCAAAAATGAAGACTCACCAAATCTCCCTGGTTCTCTTTCACTACTCCACAATGAGATCGAATTTAGAGTATTCTTCACAGACGACAGAATCACATGCTTTCTATGTAAATCCTCCGGCCACACTTCTAACACATGCAATAAAATAGATGTCAACCCTCAAACCTCTACCAAATCCACGCAACCGGTTACCTTGGACGAACCCTCAGTGGAAAAACCGTATGTGGAAGAACCCTCTGTTCATCTCCTCACAAACACAGACACCCTAGAAACGTCTGTACACTCCCCCTCAATAAAAAACCCTTACCGTTCAACCCCTCAATTTATGGAAGGAATTATAGAAGACCATCAAACAAATGACACCCTTCAACTGACGTTACCAAACCAGACTCACATATCCGAAAATATCCCCTCATTTAATGAACCACACAAAAGGCCCCTTTCCGACTCTTCATTCCTAGTAACACCATCTTCACCTCCTCCTGCAAACTCTTCTTCTAATGAAGCTTGTGAAGCCAACATCGACAGAAGCAGGAATATCAAAAAAAAAAAAAGCCAAAGTAGACAGATCAAGATCTAACTCCTTATCCAAGACAGCCGATAAAATTTCTGCTGGCCTCAAACCTGCTGAAGATGTGTTCTCTAATAACTCTCCCATCACTCTATGTCAATTCAAATATCTACTAGAAAATTACACCAACAAAAATATAAACATTCATAACATCTGCAAAGATATCAACGCTGATATCACATCTCTTATGCTCTTGGTCGATCAAATACGTTCCAAAGTCACCGAACGTACCACCAAAGCTCAACTTACCAGACTAGCTAACTTTCTATTTCAAGCCTTACCTCCACCTCAAAATAACCAACCCTCTCCTCAGCCATAATCAACTCTAATATAACATTACTACCACAAAATCAACTGTTTATTATCTATCACTACATAAATTAAAATCTTTTAATAAAAATAATTAACACAATGGCTAATATTATTCAATGAAACATAAACGGGTTCTATAGTAAACTCGAAGAACTTCAATTATTAATCAAAGACCATTCCCCTACTATTATATGCCTACAAGAAACCAACTTTAATACAGAAAGCAATCCCTCACTCCACCACTTCAACATCTTCAATAAAAACCGCACATCCTCCAGTAGATCTAGCGGAGGAGTTGCAATCATGGTCAATCATAATTATCCCTCCGAAGAAATTACACTCCATACTGATCTTGAAGCCATTGCGGTCTCAATCACACTCCCCCGTGTAACCTTAACCCTATGCAATATATATATACCCAATCAAAAAGAATTTACACTTTACGATATAGAACATATCATCCAACAACTTCCTAACACATTTATAATGGTTGGTGATTTTAACAGTCATAGTCAAACTTGGGGATCGTACAAGACCGATTCACGAGGAAAAATTATCGAAGATCTACTATTAAACGATCATATCACAATACTAAACAACGGGCAACCCACTAGAATAAATCCTTCCAACGGACATACCTCAGCCATCGACTTATCCTTCGCAAACTCTTCCTTCTCGCATAAGCTTGAATGGCAAGCTCATCCCGACATTTATAGTAGCGACCACATCCCCATAAAAATCTCACTAACACTTCCACTGGATAACGCGCACCTATTCTACGCCTCTCATTGGAAAATAAAAAACGCAAACTGGACCCTATTCTCCTCGTTAATGGACCAGAACACAACCAAACTGCCTCCTCCTTCAAAATAGAACATCAACACCATTGTAGAAGACTTCACATCCCTCATTACGAATAATTCCAGAATCTCTATCGGAAGATCTCAGCACAAATCCCTAAGACCCCGAGTTCCATGGTGGAACGAAGATATAAAAAAATTCATTAGAGAAAAAAACAAAGCCCTAAAAATCTTTCAAACTACCAAAACCCAAGAGGATTTTATTACCTTAAAAAGACACAAAGCTCGTACGAGATTCCTTGTTAAAAACAGTAAAGCCTCATCCTGGAGAAATTACGTAAATAGCATCAGCAACCTAACCGACTCTTCCATCGTATGGAAAAAGATCAAATCTATTAAAGGAACTCACAGAGTCAATACCATAAACCTACTTACTGACACCACTCTTTCTACCTCCCCTGAAGATGTAGCTAATACTCTCGGAACTCAATTTTACGGAAACTCCAGTAACTCCAACTATGATCTAGACTTCCTCGAATATTCCCATCGATACGACAACCCCATTAATATGGTCAACCCCCTTGACGCACCACAAACCCAACTCAACTTGCCACTGAAAATTGAAGAACTCGAAGAAGCCCTCTCTAATTGCAATAGTAAAAGCCCCGGCCCAGATGGGATACCTTACTCCTTCATAAAAAACTTCCCAAATAACAGTAAAAACTACCTCTTAGCCATTTACAACACTATCTGGGAAAACAAAGTCTTTCCCAATACATGGAGACATGGATATATTATACCCATTATTAAGCCCAACAAAAATAAATTTCATGCTGAAAGTTACCGCCCCATCTCGCTCTTAAACACTTTATGTAAGCTACTCGAGAAAATTATTAACCGTCGTTTAACATGGTTCCTTGAAAACTACAATCTTCTATCTCCAATACAGAACGGCTTTCGTCGTCATAGAAGTACCCTCAACACCTTGCTAACAATAAAAAAGGAGATCCAAACTTCAATGACTAACAAACAAAACCTCGGAATGATCAGCTTCGATATCGCAAAAACTTATGACACGGCATGGAGACCTAGAATACTCTACATACTCAATAAAATCATCTCCAACGGAAATATGCTCGACTTCATCACCAATTTCCTCAGTCACCGCACTTTTCAAGTCAAAACCTCCAACACCCTCTCCGATATATTTTGCCAAGAAAACGGCGTCCCACAAGGCTTCACCATCTCCGTCACTCTCTTTATTATTGCCATCAACGACATTTCTGAAGGAACAACATTTCCCTGCATACCTCTTTTATATGCAGACGATTTCACCATCTTATGCCGCAGTACCAGTTCAGACTCTATTCAAAATCAACTACAAAGCACAACAAACAAACTCATGTCCTGGTCGAAATTATCAGGCTTCCGCTTTTCCCTCGCCAAGACTAATCTCTTATTATTCAGTCCTAAGAGGAAATCACAAAATATTTCCATTAAAATCGGAGACCAAATCATCAAAAACCAACCCAAAATCAAAATTCTAAGAGTTACTTTCGATGCTAAAACCACATGGATCCCTCACATTTCAAATCTAAAGAACTCGACTGTCCCCAGACTCAACATAATCAAAAAAATTGCCCACACCTCATGGGGAGCCCAGTCTCACACTCTCATGAAGATACATAAAGCTTTTATTCTCACCAAACTAGACTATAGTGCTCCACTCTTCTCATCTGCTAAACCAACACACTTAAAAATACTGGATTCTATCCACAACACTGGAATACGACTTGCCATCGGCGCTTTTCGTTCCAGCCCTGTTCAAAGCATCCTTGCACTAGCAGGCATTCCCTCACTAGCCGATCGTTGGAAAGAGCAAACGTCTAAATTAGTCTCCAGAATGTCTAGACTGCCACTGAATATCACACCTCGTCCTATACAGTTTATTGAAAATATATACAAAAAATATGATCTCGTTAATATGATACTTCTCGAAACCCCTCTGTGTCCACACTGGCTATTCACAATCAACATCAATCTTGATCTTCACACTCTCCCCAAGAAATCAACAAGCCCTAAAACCTTTAAGAACTTATTCAGAGAAAATATCTCCCTCACTCCAACGCAAGCACACATATACACCGACGCTTCCATAACAGAAGGTCGTGTCGGAATGGCCATCATCCATGAAGATAACGTATTCCAATGGAAGCTCTCGGAAAAATGCTCCATTTATACAGCCGAAGCCCTCGCCATTCTTAAAGCCATTGAATACATACTATCAGAGACCTACCTTACTAACTTCACTATACACAGTGACTCGTTATCTACCCTCACCAGCTTACAAAATCATCTTAACCCCACCGACATTGCCAGAAAAATTCAGAACGCCCACTTCACAGCACAAACTTCCGGCAAAAACATATCGTATTCATGGATTCCCGGGCACTGCAATATCGAGGGCAATGAACGTGCCGACATGGCAGCCAAACTTACACATTCCTCCCCCAACGCACGCGTCTCAAATCTCTTCTCATATTCCGACCTAAAAAATGTCATCAAATGTGATACACTTCGACTATGGGAGAAAAAATGGCAAAAAATGAACACTAAACTCAACGAAATCAAAAGAACAATACGTCCTTGGACCTTCCCCTCCAATACTCCTCGTAAGTATGAATCCGCTATAAACCGCCTCAGAATCGGACACACTCAGCTCACCCATTTATACCTTATGAAGAAAGGAGAACCCCCACCTGTTCATGCTGCGGGGTCCCTCTCACCGTAAAACACATCCTCACGGAGTGCGTCGAGTACAACCCTGAGAGAGGAAGGATGCAAATATCCAATAACCTTGCAGAATCACTAAGTCCGGAAACATCCAACATCATCAAACTCTGCCATTTCCTCTCGGTAACACACCTGATAAATCTAGTCTAACGGGCATCACAGACCACTTTACTAGTTATCCATATATTGTTATTCACTTAATTTAGTTTGTATATATTTCTTATGTCTAACAACCCCAATCTATAATTTAATTTAATTTAATTTAATTTGTATATGTTAATGTTTACACAATGTTATTTTCTCTTTAGTCCAATGGCCTTTGCTGCCGCGGATTATTTTGTTAATAAAAAAATAAAAAATAAAAAAAAATAATTAGATAGAGGTACGTGCATACCGACGATATAAATTATTAATCTATAATCCAATATTGTATGATTTATTTTTATATTAGTAGGTAACGGCGTTCGTAATGTAATTCATTTTTATCGACCCGACTGGTCGTACCACGCGTCTGATTGTTTATAAATATATAAATGTATTGTGTGAGTGTGTACCGATCCGACCTGCATCGATTGTATTATTATTACTATTAGCAATTATTCTTTGAATTTTCTCAAAACAAATTTATTTATTGGTAATAAATATCATTTATCGGTTGGTGATCTGGAAGGAATAGTGGCGTGGTGAACAACGTTTACCTAATACAATTGCTTAGCCCTAGACATTTTTCAGGGGCATGGGTACTTCTTGGCTCTTTGAAATTTTACCTGTATTCAGGTCTGTAGACACTGCAGTGCTAGCTATGAAGTACTATGATGCCATGGTGGTAATGGTATACGCACTCATTCTCATTGCAACAATGCGCCAGTACCTACACTCAGTCGAATAGTATCGATTTTTCAATATTATATGTCATAAATTTTTATACTGTAGTCTGGAAGTTTATTGTTATAGACATGATTTCACAGTTCACGGGGATGTATGACTTATTAGGTACCCAAATATTTATTTTCGGTACACAAAATATAATATTTATTTATCATTTATGAACATATTATATTTATATATATTACTATTTCATGTATAATTAATTATTATAGTATTATTTTTTATACTAAATTATTGATGACTGCTTATAACAAAAATTCTAAATTAACATACAACTAAATAAATTATATTAGAATTTCATAAATTGTATAGGAAATTTCAATAAATGGAGTGATCAATCTTCAGTAGACAATAAATTCAAATTAGTTTTCTAAAGTATAATTGCATTACTATAGATCCATTGGCATGAATGTATGATTGACAAAAGATTGTTATTTGTTACATTTTGCTTAAAATAACTTAATGCTTGATTAATCCAGCACAATCTACATATACCATCAAAGTACATAACTTTTTTAAGGGACACTGCATTTTTTTTATATGTAATATTGTTATAATAGATAAATAGTTTTTTTAATTTTTTATGGAAATTACAAAATCAACTTTTCACTGCTATGTTGGTTTAAAAATAATTATATACTTGTATGGATTATAAACATCTAATGATATTTGTTTAGTTACATATATCCTCGAGACAATTTTGAGTACTGACTTTTTTTATCAAAAAAATATTTCTTTTGAATTAATTTTGAACATTCAATACATATTACATACAAAACTTTAAAACTAAGAAATTGGTTTGTAATTTAAAACATATGTTACATAATTACAATTTACATTGTATATAAAATAAAGTCTTCTAAAACAAAATTTTTAACAAAATTAAAATTGATAATAGATCAACAATTTAAACATGTAATGTTATATTATATTATATTTTTGATTAATGATTATATTCTAATGGGATCTAGCAATTTCTGAGAAATACTGCAATAAATCTTCAATGGAAAATTCTAATGAAATCATGGAACCAGGATAGCACCTTTGAATTAAGTCCTCAATATATTTATACTGTTGAATGAATTCTTCTTGCATAGCTCTCCAAACCACCTGAAAAAAAAAAATATTAAATTATGATATAGATTGAAATATGATTATTTTATTATTAAAGAAAAAATAAAATTTTATTAGTCATGAGCATATTTATCAGTATAAAATACAGCAACACAAATATTAAAATTATATTGTGGATTCAAAAATAATTTATGGTTTACAATGAATCACACATAATTACATAAATGGTACATAAACAATAACAATTAATATTAATTACTTGTAGTAAATTTTCTTCTTCACTAAGATGTTTTTCTACTTTTTTATACAAATGATCTAATCCTTTTTTCACTTCTCGTCCATGATATTCTTTAGTTACTTTCCTTAATTCTTGTTTACTGAAAGCCACTTGATAACCAACTTCTGATTCTTTAATCCCTTGTGAAACTTTAGCTTCAACGCCTTCAAAGAATAACTAAACATAAAATAAAATGTTAATAATAGTTAACTTTATAAAATGTAAATACAAAATATCAACTTTTTATAATATAAATTAATTATACTTGCATTTAGTTTTTCAAGAGGTCTACCAAAATAGCGTGTTACATAAGCACTTAATGCCTCACTATACTTTTGTTTTGCATCTTTTCTGAATTGATCTAATATACCAATTTTTAATTGAGACAGCAATGCATACAAATGGTGAAAGTTCTCTAAACTCATGAATGAACTATTAGTATTAATTTAGTTTACATTTAAAACTATTTACGGTCCTTACCCATTCTGATAACTTCGGCAGGAGTCTTGGGATGTTCACTGGCAATTGAATGAATAGTTTCAAACATTGCAGTTAAGAGTTTAACATACCATTTATCTAAATCAGTTCGACGTTCTGTTTCTTTAAATATTTGTTCAGCTGTTTTGGCAAAATACTACAACAATTAATAGTAAACAATAAAAAAAAACTATAAGACAGCTTTCAAATTAAGACTAATCATCAACAAAAATTATAAACAATATTGCATTTACCTCAAAGTTGGCAACAAAGGGAAGTATACCACATTTAGATTTTTTGATAATTCTTACGTCTTGAATTGATTTTAAGTGAGCGTGCATGAGTTTATCATAATTTCTTTTTACATGAACTAATGCAGACCCATAAGTCATACTTAAAAAAGAGCCAGTATCATTAGCAGACATAACATGGCGACCTAATCTTACTAAAACAGCCATTGAATAACTAAAATAATATATAAATTATTATTAAAATTAAATTAAAGTAAAAAAGAATTTATAATCATAGTTACATGCTATCCATTCTTTCATGATATTGAATGAATCCAATTAATTCTGGTTCTATACAAGCAAAAATGTCACCCATCATTTTTCTAACTTCTTCGTTTATTTTTTTTTCAATTTTAGTCTTTGGTAAAGATGGTAATATTTCTTGATTTGATTTTACATCTACTCCATCTAAGGTTGTTTGGGTATTCTAGGTATATTCAAAAGTTATAATATTATAATTATAGAATAATATCTATAATATAAATGTATATTATATTTTATGTATGTTTATAAATAAAATAATGTTATGTGTATCTATAATGTGAAAAATAATTCTAAAGTCAACAAAAAATGTTTAATTTTGTCAATTTATCTGCTAGGTAAGCATGCTGGATGAACATTAAATTTAAACAAAAATCATAATATAGCCGATTCGTTATAACTCGAAGTTGAAAGGGGTAAATTTTACTTTAAGATACCTAACTCGAATTTATCAAAATTAAATCAAAACTTTAAGTTTTGTAATATATATATATGTGTGTATATATATTTTTTAAAATTTTATGATAAAAAACGTTATAATAAATATATGAACATAAATATTATAAAAAACTAAAATATAGATACAATATTAAAAGCATGTACATATATATTATATATTATATAGAGTTGAAAAATAATTAGTTATTAATTTTTGGTTTTTCGGCTGTTTATTGACAAAATGTTCATTATAAATTTATTTATTCGTCTTTATTATACAGTTAAGTAGATAAAACCTAATACATTTACAAAAATACCCAGATATAACAGATATAATATACTTTGACTAACCTATTTATCAACATTTTATATTTAAGTTAATAAGACTTATAATATATTGAGTGTTATGAGAATTTCTAGGGTAATAAAAAAAAATCGAGTTGTCAAGTTTTTCGAGTTATTGAGGTTTGAATTATTGTGACTTTACTATATATGTATTATAATGGTTAATTTAACATAAACATTATATATGTTATGTTACAAATAGTTTAAATTTAGTTGAACTGAACCTATTTTAGATTTATTCAATTTGTTTCTAAAAAATTTCCAAAATTTTCAAAATTTAATTAAACATTTCAAAATGTAATTAAATTTGTTCAAAATGATAAGTTCGACTCAATTTTTAATATTCATAATTAACTACAATTAAATAAGTAACTGTAGCATAAATTATTTACTTTAGTAGTAGGGCTGAGTATATCCAATTGGAAAAATGAAACACAAAAATTTTGTTCAGATAAGCAAATTGGTTCAAGTTCAGAAAGAACTGCTTCCAATACTTGGTCAAATCTTTGTCGTTCTTGAGTATCACTTTCTTGGGCCCAAAATTCTTTGTCTACACCTAATAACCAATCTGACGGTGGACCAGTTGACTTTCTAATATCTTCTTTTGAATTAGATAAATGACCTAAAATCAAAACAGATACTTAATGCATTAATTAGATTAAATATTATCATAATTATAAGCTCTTAAACAACATAAAATAGCTACCCAAAAAAATTATATAATTTCAAATTACTTACAGAGTTTATAATATATAATATTAATTATTGTTTAATATATTTTTTAAATTATAATTAAAGTTAATACTTACTCTAAGTGTAAAATATACTAAATAATAAGTAAATCAAAAGTAAAATTTAAGTCAAAAAATATATGGCAATCAAATTATTAAATAAATAATAAATTAAGGTAACTAATTTTTCATTAAATGTTAGTTTTAGATTACCAGCATTTATACGCAGTTTTGCATCTTCTAAAAACAATTTTATATCTCTTTCATAAAGTTTAGATAAAGATGATGTATAAACTTTATTAAGCGCTATAAAAGATTTCCGATCCATTGCCTTACACCAATGCATTAGTTCTGTATAAGCGGCAAGTTCATGATGCAATGAAGTGTGTTTCATGATGGTTAGTTCATTGTTAGAATTTCTCTTTGTTTCTCCAATATCATTTCCCTAAAAATTAAAAAGTATAATATACTATATTATAATATTACATATGTTATACATAAACAATATGAATACATTTACTGAAAGTTTTTTTTTTTCAAAGAGGGTAGACAAAATATTTTTTACTTGTTTTATTTTTATTTTTTGAATAGTTTTTCATTATAGTAGTAATTATATTCCTACATTAATTTGTTGAAACTGTACAAACTTTTAATTTTCTTATAATAATCTGTAATTTAAGTTATAAATTCTTATTCTTTAAGAGGACTCCATACTTGTATGTTGGTTTTGTCTTACTAAAGCATAATTAGCAACATAGCTAAACATAACAATTTGTGCTTTCATAATAATTCATTAAACTCTATTTTTTTTTTAATTGAATTATAGTAAATTGACCTATTATACAATTTAAAAGTAAGAATATTATGTAAAGCATCTTAAAGGCTTTTATTGATATTTTAATTTCAAAGTTATGAAACATTTAAAACTAAATTGTCTTTTTAAAAATATAACTCAATGTATCAATATTAGATGAATGGAAAAATTAATAACAGCAATTTTAATTTTTGACTGAAGAAGTACTAAGTCCATTACTATATTAATTATTATCTAATCTAATATTAGATTAGATAGTTTAATACACATATTTTTTTAAAAATTATTAACTTGACAATTTTAAATTTAAATTATAGATTAGAGCTTAATTTAAAACCTTAAAATCAAAATGTTACTCTTTTTGTCAAAATAATTACATAATCAGGAAAAAAAATTAAAATTAATAAAAATTACCATAAAAACAAAACTAAAATTCCCAATATTTACTAATCAAAAAATGAATTCGCTTTTTCCTGAATCTATATTTAAACAAAATAAATATAAATATGTGACTATTTAAATTCTTTGAGTTTATCAACAGGTTGCCCAGATTTTTCCTTAATTACCCCTAATACATATATTATTTGTTTTTTTTTCAACTATACCATATGAATAAACAAATTATTAAGATGTCTAGAGAGAATCTGAGAAAATTTTGATTTCCATTTTTCAAATCGTCTTCTTTGTTCCTGTATTGCTTTTAATCGAACTAAAGCTGGATGAATTTGTGCATTCATAACTCCTTGTAATTCTTTTGCAGCCTCAATAGCATCTCGTAATCCAGTTGGTGTAGTTAAATCAGCATCAGTTAATGCCAATTGATGTTTTGGAGAAAGTTCTAATTGATACTATTAATAAATTAAATATTTATTTTAAAAATGTATTTTGAATAAAAGTGATTTATTAGTACTTACAATCACTTTTTGTAGCTCATTAAGTAATTTTTCATTATTTTTATTAGCTGTTTGAATATTAGCATTTTTCTGATCCATCTTATCTATAGTATCTCGTACATGTCTTAAAGTCTCATCATACATATCTAAAGCTGACTCTACCTTTTCAATTTCTTGAATAGCAGTTTCTAATTGATCCATTAATTTTGTAACTTGTGGTTCTGAAGCAAGAACACTCTGTACATTCTCCTATATTTTAAAATTTATAATTAGAAAATATTTTATACAATAACATTCATGACCCTAAGACAACTAGGCCTAGAATAATAATATCTAGACAACATTTCAATGAAAAAATGCTTTTACAACAAATATTACAAATGTTTTTTGATGTCTCTTAAAATATTATTATTAAAGCCTAGGAAAATTTAAAAGCAACCCACTAAAGTTTAATATAACTCAGATATATTATTAAGATAATTACTTACACCATCTAGAGCCATTAATTGAGTGGCTAACATATCTGTAAATGCTTTAGCATCCTTGGCAGCAAATCCGCATTCTTTCATTAATAACTCTAGATCTTGTTCTTCTTTTTCTGATAGAGGCTGAAAATCTTCAGCACTAATAATAGGCGATACAGCTAAACAGTATATATATTAAAAAAAAAACTATCCATAAAGTTATAATGTTTTTATTATAATGTATACCTAAAGAAAGTTTTGATTTACGATCAGCTGGTAGAACAACTAAATCACCAGATGTCCAGTCAAGAGGTAAATTTTTGAATTCAGGTTTTCTGTCAAATACATAGCTTGCACATTGCTAAAATAATAATTTAATCTTTTTATAATTTGCCACTAAATTATAATAATAAATCACATTTGCTATTCATTATTTATTAGTTATGATATGAACGCAATATAATATCTACATAAATCTTAATACCTTCCACAAAGATATCAAAAATATTTTACGCTCCTGATTATTAGTTGCTACCCATTTATACGGTTTATCTAATGTCAATTCTATTTCTAAACAGTCCTATAAAAATAAAAAAATTAATTTAATTTAAAAAATATTAAAAATTTAATGTATGGAGTAAATTATTACTTGAGATGAAGTTTTGCCATCAACAGTAATCAATTCATTCAATGACCAAATCCTTTTTTTTTTCACAACTTTATTATCAAATTTTATCTGAAAAGTAGAAAATAGGTTTATAAAATGATACAAAATTGTATACATAAAACAATTTTATATTTTAATACAATTATTTATCGGGTATTAGCTTTTATCAATCAATTCTGTTTTTTTATTGTGATTAAAAAAAATAATAACCTTAGACACATTTAATGCACTTGATGCTTTTACATAATGTACCTATATTTTATCATTTTTGATTAAATAAACAATTACAAACTATTTTGGATCCTTTTGAGCTATTTATAAACATTTAAAATTTTTAAATTTTTAGATTTTTTCCAATTTATTTACAATAAATTTTTTGTTTATTATTCATTTAAAAATGCATACAATTTTTAATTTTAATACCTAAGGTTTAATATTATATTATATAATATTTATGCGATTTGTTTTTGATAAAAATAAGTTTAACCTACCTTTAGAAAAATCAATAAGGTACTGTTAGAAATTTAAATATTATATATCTAATGAAATAACTTTAAAAAAATAGGTTGACAGACAGTCTTTACTCAGAATTGTATATTATGATTTATCATTGAATTTAGATTTAGCACATCCATGATTCATTATAATGATTTACTTTATGATAATGTATAAAAACTCCACAACTACTACAATACATCAGAATGATTTCCCAATGTTCTTTTGTTTGACAAAATGTATAATTTTTAAAATTGTATCAGTAACAATAAATAAATGGTTGCAAAGGTACCTGATGAATATAAATATTCGAATGTGGTTCCTTGGTGTCTGACAAACAAAGATATCCAAATTTCTTCTTTTTTGAATCATTACTAACACCAACAAATGCTAAAAGTTTTTGATCACATTGATCAAATATTTCTTGTTGTAATATCTGTCGAGCAGTAGCCATGGTGCTATTTAACATACAATCTATGATCTAGAAACTATAAACTTGATTTTAAATTTATATTTTGTCTTCAACTAAACAATTTATTAGTAAATTACAAGTATTATAAAAAATTTAATTTAGTAACTTGTAAAATAATATTTATATATTATTCTTTACAGTTTATAGCTTACTTACAGAATTGAAATTTCAACGTATCAGTGATTTAATCAGTTTAATGATAACAAATTGAATTCACTATACATTCTGTACTATAGAATAAATAAAATTGATAAGAAATTTATAATGCCCAAGGTGATATATATATATATATATCCACCTTGATAACGCCCACAGCATTCACAGCAAGATGAATTGATATCAATCCATCTTGACCATTACAGTTAAATCATAGAACAATATACCTATATAATTAATAAAGTTATTATTGTTAATATAATTATTATTGGTTATTATGCCCTTATAAATGTCTGTAACATGATGTAGCACGAACTACATATTATATACTATATTATCTTAGTTCGTGCGATATGAATATACAATTTTAACTACACAGTGATCTGTGCAATAACCTTAAATGGGCCGAAATTACTAGAGACGATTATATGTCTCCGAGTTAATTATTCGATTATAGATTAATATATTACCTCTCCAATCCTTATAGCGACATCTCTGTTGAAATCGTGGTTGGTATCTAAAATATAAGACGAGATGATCGGTTTACATAAGAATAATGAGAACTTTTTTTTGTTGGTTCGCTATTATTAATTTAATTTAACTTAATAGATATTTATCAATATGCACATTTTAATTTATTAAAATAAAAGTTTACATTTAATTTTACAATCATGTTTTTCTGCCTAGACGATCTGCGTAGTCTTTTGCACTCGCCTTCGAACGTCTATGCAGAAAGACAGTAATAACACAATTGGCGGGGTGACTAAAAACTAAGTTCCTTATATCTAATGTGTGTATGTGTGTAATATCTTTTCGTTAATAGCTATCAATTATAATTATTTTATTATATATTTTAAATTTAAAAAAAATTTATGATGGCTTAGGCGCACATCATTACATCTGTAATAAAGCCATAACATAATCATAGAATATCTGAGCACGATCTTAACAAAGAACAATACAATTTTAGACACGATTAAAGATAATATACAGGTCACTCAACGCCTTATAGAGAATGGTCTCAAGAGTGGTGAGCATAGTTTATCCCCAAAATCAGCTGTTCAGTATAGGAAGAAATAGTGCTCTCTAGTGCATGTAATTATATATGTATCAAATTAAAAAAAATATATTTATACTTTTAGGCTGACGACCGTCTTTGCTCAGAATCCTTTTTCATTTACAATGATTTCATGTGATTGAATTCAAATTTAACACAATATACATTACATCGACCCACACGATACCTACTGTACAGCGTTCGGTACCCACTTGCCCACCTTTTTAGAACATATTATTTTTTATTCCCGAAGTCCCTAAATATTATAGGCTATAACACAGATTATATGAACATTTTTATATAATCGGTGGCTATAGTATAGACGTATAATCTCTCATAAATTCATCACATTACGCTACGCTTAAGTCTACCCCTCCTCTAGTTACTACATTTAACCAATCAAGGGATTATAAAAAACTCAGTCTGGATGACGAAAAAAATATTAAAAAACAAATTTTGTTTATTTCATGTTTACCGGCTACATATTTTAAGAAAAACTATGTAATGATATAAAATTTGGTGTTTGAAAAAATTAGACAATTTTTGCCGTCTGGAGTCTTAGCTTAAAACTGAAATACCTATGCAATTTTAAACCCTTTACAAATGGTTATTTTATTTTATTATTTTTGTTTGTCTAAAATAGATGAATTCTATAGCATCGCAATTCAGATGAAATATATAAAAATAGAAATTTCATCTACTTTGCAATGGCATATTTTTAAAAAGTACTAAGGTAGATAGGAACTAGGTTAAATATAAAATTTAATTCGTCAGAAACAATATACCTATGCGTTGACACGTTGGAAATGGCAATGTCGGAAATAGCACGACATAGCGATCATTTAATTACATACCTACCTACACTCCGGCGTTTAATTTTTTATCTTCCAACACCCGGAACTCTAAATACTTTTAAGTCTCAAGTCCGAATGCGGTTGCCACTTGCCAAATATGCCTACAACATTTTATAGTTGTATTACAGTAATAAACATACAGCCTACTAATATTAGAGTCTATAAAAAAAGAGGGGAAGGCTCTTGAATTGCGTTACCTATTCAAGTTGAAATTTATATTTTCAATTTGTATTGAGATGTAACCACGGTTTAAGTATCTTAAATCATATAGAGTTGTAACCAATATTTTGACTCTTGCAGTTATACAGATCATAGAGTAGTACTACTCCATGAGATACAGATAATCCACGATGGAGAGAATATGTTAATACATTTTGAGAATATCTGCACTACAACCCAAGGTAAACTAATACATATAAAATATTATAACCTGCAACCATGGTATATAGTGTCGTAGGTGTCTGGTCCAACATGGGTCTGTAAACGTTTCATGGAATAATACAAACAACAGTTTAGTGAATCCTTGCGAAGCGTTTGTCGTTGTACTTTTATTGCGGGACGCTAATGTACGTTGTAAATTTGAATTTGAACAATTTATTTCAAATACACATTTTAAACATCAACAACTGCAACAGACATGTTCGAAAACTATAGTATGCCATTGATTATAATACATATTAGATTTTAGTTATATAATAATTAATAATAAAGAAAAAATATGTACCTAATTGAAAGAAGCTTAAGTCACTAGATGTATAAGTTTAATTGTCCAAGTACTGAACATTAGATATGCAATTCAATTATTCAAATTGCTGGATTGCTACAAGGGTTTTCATTTTGTATTCCATAATTTTTATTTGACTCCATCGACCATCAATTTGTTTTGTAATATTATTAAATATTTATAAAAAAACATATCCGTCACGACATCATCAATATATGAATACTACATAATAGTAGTATAGTATATTAACTATTAATATATATATTGTACATATTTTGTATTATTTTTATATTCCCCAAAAAACGAAGACATTTGGACATTTTTTAAGCTATAACTGCCCAAATAAAATTTATAAATATATGATAAACTCAATTAAATGGAAACCCGGAAATTGGTCTGAAAGGTTTCTGAAAAGACACACCAACTTTTTTTTCATTGGTTTTTTTGTGTGTCCTTTTTATAGCTGATCAACATAAGAACTGATTGTGGTGTAACAAAAAAAAAAAATATATATATATAAGGATAATAACAAAATAAATGAAATATAAATGTTAAAATTGCAATTATTTTAAATATTTCAAAAAGAAAATATTAAAAAAATGTTTTCTTTTCGAAAGTTGTCATGGTTAACTCAATGTCTTGATAAATTAAATATAGATTCACACAGGCACAAATATAAAATTAATGGCAGAGTTAACGTTTCTATGAAGTTTAGTATAAGTAATTTTCATGACAAAAAAATGTGAAAGATTGAAATTGGTTTTTATTCATTTTTAATGAAATGTACAATTAGCATGTCCATGTCAAACAAAATATTAAGAAAGAATGGGTACTTTGAGGTACCTTGAGTTTACAAAAATGACAGTTTTTTCGTAAATATATTATGCATTTTCTAACAATGAAAATAATACATAAAAAGGTGGGCAAGTGGGTACCGCTCTGCTGGAAATGATCTATCAGCCTATATTTATGTATACTTTATAATGATATGTTTTTTGATATTGCTATTAAAGCAACTTAATTTACTACCAGTATTACGGAAAGTCGATTTAATTTTTGACGAAGACATTGTATTTAATATATAACTATCTATAATTATAGGCAATATTTCAATCATATTAAATTACTGTTATTAACTTTTGAGTCAATAACGCCTTTCCGTAGAACAATTTGAATAGGTTCTTGGTATAGATAATAGCTTTAATTTTTTCTAAATATTTTGTAAATGTCATTGCATCAATTTATTATTTTATAAATTCCCGTGAATAATGTTCTTGATTTACAACAAAAAAACTAACTTTATTGTTATTCTTTGTTTAAATATTTAATCTCGTCCAAATTTGAACTAAAAATGTTTTTTAAAAAAACTGTAAAAATTAATTTTTTTTTTTTTGATATTTTGGTTACAATTTTAACAATTTATTTATGAGAAACCTTTTTTTAAATGTTTAATCCTTAACTTAAAAAAGTCAAATTATTTTAAAAATGTAATCGTGTATAAAAAATGATAAAATAAACATTTAGTGAAAATTTCAAGCAGGCATCAACGGTTATTCATTTTTCAAATTACAACAAAATTAGAACATCGTTCCATGAGAAATCGTTAATTTACAGATGAATATCCAATGTCGTAAAAAATTGAACTTTTATAACGCTCATAAATTTATTTGACTTTCGGCAAACTTTTTTTTTGTTAATGTTAATGGTAGAAAAACTTATGAGTAATCTTGTATTCAATTTTCATCTTTGATATAAAAAGAATTTTTTTTACGAATTTCTAACTACAAAATAATTTGTAAATTGTTCCGATTTTTATTATAATTTTAAGTTTTAACGTTTTTATAAATATTATGACTGTATTTTCGATATTTTTTAATTATTGTATGAACAACTTATGAAGAATCTTGTATTAAATTTTCAAAGTTTTTGAGTGAGAGAAAAACTTTCTATCGTTATTTAATGAAAAAAAACCAAAATTTCAAATATCTATGAATAGCTTAAAAAGTGTCAAGATATTTTTATCATGTACAGATAATGCTTAAATAAACATCTGATGAAAATTTCATGTATCTACGGTTGTCCTTTTTTGAGTTACAATAAAAAAAACTAGATTTTGTCAAAAACTGTTTTTGAGTAAAAATTTTCGTTTTTCATTAATTTTTGTTTTTTGTTTTTCCCGACGCTTTTGAAAAGTAGGTAAAGTAAATTTTCTATTTTTACTTCTCAAAAGTATCAAATAGATCAAAATTGCTATAAAAAATAACAGAAACCACCCTCAATGTTGAAAATCAAATTTATTATTTCGACTACTTATAGTGTATAGGTATAAGTATATGTACACAAAAAAACATACATCATTGTAAAATTGATATATTCATCGATTTGCTCAGAATCTAAAATGTTTTGAATGCTCAAGCGCTACTGCAACTAGAGCTATTGAAATGCAATTAAAAACATATATATTTACTATCTAAAATAGAATGTTTATACTTAATAATTCATATAAGATCTAGTGATATACCTAAGAAATATATATTTTTACAAATTTAAAATATCAAAATAATATTATAAATAATAATTAAGTGCACATACCTACTTTTTTTTAGATGAAACAGAGTTATTAGCGTTGATGATCAATAAAGATGAATTTATATTGTACATCACACAACAATATAATAATAATGATTGCTGTACATTGCTTGAACCAATTATATGGGCAGTACATTTTAATATTCCTAAATTCCAAAGGCTACCATTATTAGAAAATATATTACTTCGGAGTATGGCATACATAAAAAAATGTTATAGTTTTCTGCCAGATAAACAAATACTTGGAAAAACATATGAAGTTTTAGGAATACCCACAGTTTGTGGTAAACCAAATAAGTAAGTATTTACTCACAGCCAATAAGCTTTTATAAATAACAACATTATAACAAGTAATACAATTTAAGTAAAGAACATATTACATAATAATTAAAAATTAGATTGAAACAATGATTTTTTCAAGTAAAATAATAGGAGTTTAAATTATTTAGTAACATGCAACGACGGAGTGAATGTTGAGGGTTGTAATAATAATGGGGATGTAGAATAAATCAAAACGTTAGAATGTCATGTGTTGTGAAAAGACGCTTTAATTTGAGATAATAACGAGAAATTGAAGGAGAATCAATTTTGCATTTAACACATTTTTAATAAATTTAAATTAGTTTCGTGTCTACAATCAGCTAAACAAACTTATCATGGATGTTCCAACACCAACAAGTAACCATGAGGGTGCGGGGAGGGGTCAATCAATTTTAAGGTAACTGGCAAACATCAAAAATTTACATCGGATTTTTTCAAGTTGAGAAGACAAATGACAAATGCACAATAAAGCCTTGAAGACAATTGAGCCTTCAGAGGTGTAACCATTTGAACTCATTTGCTACTTGTTTAATAACATCTAAGCCTAAAATTTTAAATGCTTTGCAGTAGGAGCTCTCTATGTGCAGGTTAGGATTAAGTGTAGGAGTAAGGATGAATACTATATGAGATTTTTTTATGCTGGGAAAGGTAGTGGAATGACATTTAGAAACATTGAATGATAAATTTAGTCTTAGCCCAGATGGCCAGGACACTAGTCTATTTAAATCATTCTGGAGGAGGACATAATCATCTGTAAAATTAATATAAAGTAATATTTTCATACCATCAGCAAATGCCAGAAACTAAAAATCATGTAAAATCCAGTTAGTATTTTATCAATAAATAAAGAGAATATAGTAAAGGGATAAATTATTAACTTGAGGTATACATTTGCATAAATAATAAAATTAGCTTAATCTTAATAGTTAATTGTATATTTGCATATAATATAGATAAAAACATTAAGGTATTGGGATTGATAAAAAAAAAAAAAATAGGTTTGTTAAAAAGGTACCTTACCTATCATAAACTTAAGACTATATTCTATTGTCATAGGCATGCAACGACTTTAATTTCTGGTCGAGTCTAGAACAATTAGTGCCCCAATACTTCTTGGGCAGTGTCCCTAAATTGTATTTTAATACATTAGAATAATTTCCAATTGTAAATTAAAGACTTTGTAATATTAAAATGTATATAGAATTAAGTTTTATGTACATGTACAACATTAACGTGCTAATTTGTAATAAATATAAATGCAATTATACTCTAAAAAGTTCACATACTGATTAAATTATTGAGAAGGCAGTTCACAGTCTTTCATTTGAAAGCGACGTATTACAAGCACATGGATTTTTCCGAAAAGTTGTGTATCTACAACCTGGTATGGGTTCCGCTTATCTAAATATTAAATTAACAAGATGTGCAATGACACGTCATTATCATAGACCATGTTTATAGATACTGTACTGTTTTTGTTAGATGAAAATTGGTGGAAATTAATGAATAGTGGTATATATACACAAATATTTTTAATTTTATTACACTATCACGAGTATTCACGATGAATAAAACTTCCATGATTTCTTTGAATATATTATTATAATGAAAAAATTAATACGTACATTTTATAATGCTCTTAAAAAAAATCCAGTTGAACCCAGGCTTGACAGTCTTGCCCTGTGCGCATGCCTATGTCTATTGTATTACCATGTTCTTTAAATTTACAATTCAAAAAAAAACACATTTCAATTTGGGTTTCTTTTAATATTATTTTATGTGTCTTAATTTTGTATATACCTATTAGAAATTTTGTTGATAACTAAAATAATATATAATTCAATAAATGTCAGTATAACTCAAATAATAATTATTACCTATACAAATTAAAATTATTGTAAATTGATAATAATTATACCTGTGTTTAGATGTTTTCTAAATGCTTACAAAAAGTACAAGCCTTATTATCCAATAAGATATCCAAAAAACAAAAAAATTCCATTATTATGCAATGTTGTTCATCATTCAATTGGAAATAAACCAGGTACTTTTATTTAATTTTATCAGTAAGTTGGTAAGAAAGTCACAAGGGTATAACTGTATTAAGATAAATTATAATATATTTAGGCACAAAATATAGAAATATAAATTCAACAGCATCTTTAATTAATCCAGAAATAATTTGTAGTACTCCAAAAACTAAAAATGTACACAGTTTTGAAGTTACCTCATTACTAAGTCCAATAAAAACAGAAATTCAAGAAGAAAGTTATAATTTTTCAACCGAATCATTTTATGATAGAGATGAAATCTTAAATAAACAAAACATAACAAAAAATAATATTCTTCCATATAACAAACAATTAGTGACATTGCCAAGAACATTAGAACTTAGTGACGTTGAAATTGTGAATAATTCACAACAAACATTATCTAGTGAACAAAATGGAAACATATCAAAAATGAATTATTCAAACAATGCACAGAGTGAAATACATTTTATTAGTAGGGATCATAAATATAATCAAAATGAAAATAATATTTCAAAATCAAATAGGAGTAGTTTAAATAATGTATCTAGTCAAGAATCATATAACAGAGAGGAAAATAAAAATAGCTATACAAATACAACTTCAGTTTATTTTGAAAACTATTTTAAAAAAGTAGAATATCAAGTATCAGATTTAAAGAAACCATCAATCCTAATTCAAAAAGAAAGTAATACAGTAGTATTAAAACAAAGTCTAAGTGAAAAGCTCAAAAAAAAACCTCCACTTCTCAAAAAAAATAGGTTGGTAAGAAAATCAATAACTAGTCCATCAATTAATATCAGAACGGTAAACCCAAAACAAATTAAACACAATATCCAGAAATCAATTTCAGAATCATGGACTAGGATAAATGAAACTTTCAATGAGTTTTCATATTCTGATTTTGATAAGACATCACAAACACAATTAATAATGAAACACAATCAAAGTAAGAGCATGCATCATAATAAAATAAAACAAGATTCAAGTTTGGAGTATTACGATACACAGGTAAGAAATTTAAACAGTTGGAATGTGGAATCACAGAATAATAATAGAGAAGATGATAGTATATCTAGTATTAATTCTTCTCCAAAAGTCTCTTACACACTTAATAATTATGAAGATCATCAAATGTATGAACCGAGTATGTCTCATTCAAGTTTTCCTACATTTAGTAACACTAGCGTTTTTTCATCAAATTCAACATTGAATTCTGATAAACTAGTTTCCATTCAACAGAAATTAATAAGTTGGTCACAAGATAGTTTCAATACAATTGACTATGAAGAAACCCACACAAAGCAAAACATTGGTACTGTAGTATTCAACAACATACTCTCTGAGGAGATACAATTCACATCAAAAGAAAATATAACCATGGTTAGTAATTAGTAAAGCATATCATAACAACATAATCAGATCTTAATTATTTAATTTTGTAGAATTTTTCATCAGAAAATAACACATTATTATCTTCTACAACAGATATTCTGGTATATATATCAAATTTTAATGTGAGTGTAAAAACATTATAATTTTATTTATTAGTATTAATAATTTAGTTATTAAAAAAAAAAATTTTTAGGAAAACTCCGAATAAAATATTTGGAATATTATAACACAAGAATCACAATAGAAAGTATGACTGTCTTATTTTTAATAGTAGAAACTATAGAGTATAATTTATTTTGCTTTTATTAACAAATAAAAATTTGTACTACATGATATATATATATTAAAAAAAAAAATATATATTAATACAGAATAATATTGTTTATAAATACAAAAGCAATTTTTAATATTAACAATAACAGTATATTAAGCAAGGTAATTATCTACAGTGTTATTTATTAACAAGTAATAATCAGCAAATCAACTATAGTAAGAAGCACCAGAAAATTTATATTTAGTAAACAATTTTAAAATTATTTTTCTTATCAACTAATAAAGATGTTTTATTTTTAATTTTATAATTTGGAAACAATAAATTTTAAGAATTGTAATCAATAAAAAAATTTTTTTATTGATTTTACAGATATAACTTATTGTGTATTTAAATTATTATAAACGTATATTTTCGGACGGTTTAAATAATATATTATATTTAAAGAAATAATTAATGTAATATTTTTGAAATATTTTATGAATTGTAAAATTTGTTTTAAAAATAATTATGACTGTCTTTGAGCACATTGTATCTGTATTATGTTCTTTATAATATATAGTGTAGTAAAAATGTATTTAAAATAAACTTAAAAGGCAGTCATTTAGTCTTTGAAAACAAAATTTATTGTCTGTGCCAAACTGAAATATTAAAAATATAAAAATAAATTAGTTTGTGTATAAAATGTTGAGCTTAGAAATTTTTTATTATTTTTATTTTTAAGAAACAATATACTGCAGCCATGTATTGAGGCATTTAGATTTATTATTATTTGGTAAACATAACGTCTTTAGGACTTGATCACCAAACAGTAATACATTTTGGTAAACACAACTTAAAAACTAAAATAAATTATAAAATCACAAATAAATATATTTTATGAGTACATTCACAATGTTGCCAAAGTTCCATTACTATTAGGCAAGCTCATGTCAGTGTCATTTTGAGGACTAGAGTAATTTGCAGCTTCTCGAAGAGTCATCAACATATTTAACTAAATTAAATAAATAAATAAATATGTATTAATATTAACTTCATAAAAAATTATGAATTATGATAAATTGAACTTTATGCCTTTTACATTTAAAATTTTTCAAAATGTTGACATTAACATTGTTTTAATACTTAACTCCAAAAATTTGATAATAAGATCTATTTTTGACTGTTCCTATTATGAAAACTTATTTATCATAATTATTATTATGTGTTTGATATATTCTATATTAAAATAATACAATATCAATATATTTGAATTGTAAACTACAGATAAATGTACTATCCAGTCTTATATAATTAAAAAACAATAAATTGAGATTAAGTTACAATTCAGGTAATAATATTTTAATATTTTACTTTTACTTTAAACTTTTTGAATGATTTAAAATGTAATAAATGATTTTTTAAGTACTATCATTTTAAATGTAAATATTAAAAATACATATTGTATGTGTACAATATGTATAAATGTAATGATTTTAATCACATAAAGTTTTTGTCCTTGATGATAAATAATAATTTAACTATACCAAAGGGTCATTATCCTGTTCTATATCATAGCCAACATCTTCTGGTCGTATTCTAATGAACGATTCTATGGTTTTATGCACTGCATTAGACCAAGGATACGACTGAATTACAAATAAAGCTGGATCTTTCCACGCTGCTCTTTTACCATATAATCTAATACCTTCACGAATCATATCCATTACATATGGAACTAAAGAATAATTCCATAAATCTGAAAACCACATTTGAGATGTTTCTAAATCCATTGGACATGAAACGAATAAAATAGGTCCTAAAACATAAAAAAAAAATTAGAAGTATATATATTATTTATAAAAATAATACAATCTATTCTTGTGAAAATCACCTAATGTAACTTCAGATGAACTATGGGTCTCGAGCAATTGATTCAAATGATTTCTAACTTCAGGGATCCATTCTACAATACGTTTTAACTGTGCATTTCTTTGACCAAGTCGACATTCATGTTCTACAAGTTTACGCCTCAAGTGACGACCAAGGAATCCTTTCATTGGTTCCATATGATTAGCACAAAGTACCCATCTAAAGTTGTGATGTAATTGAAGACTAGTTGTTGAACATGTTGACTGGTTAATAGTTCCAATTATATACGGACATTTTGGACTTTGAAAACCATTGAACACATCTGGTAAAGACAATGCTTTATGTAAATTGTCTAAGATCACAACAAATGGAATTTGGGAAGAGTCATTATCAGCTTGATCTGATATTTCAGACAAATATTGTTGCAAATCTTTATTGTTTTTATCATCAACACTAAAACAATATTTTAAATAATCTTTTATACATTGTAAAAAATATTACAAATACTGATATTAATTAATAGGACTAACCTGAAAGTAACTATAGTTGAAGAATTGCATTCTTTTCCCATTTTCATTACTAGAAACTCGGAAAGTTTATTCGATAAATAAGACTTGCCAGTTCCGCTAGGTCCACATAATATTATTCTATGATGTTCACTTAATAAAGAAACATATCTAAAAATATAAAGAAAAATACAAAATTATTTTTCTATTTTAAAAGTGTTTACAAATTATCAAAATATTCATATAAATAAAAAGTTTTCTTTAAATCTCAATAAATAAGACTTAAACATAAAATATATCATAAAAAGTAAATGTATAAAGAAAAATTTCTTATTATGTAAACATTAAAAAAATTTTTTATGTATTTTTCAATTAAATACAATTAGTACCTTTGGAGAATACTTTTTGGTATGAGGGTATCAAATGCTAAAGCATCTAAACTTCCCGAATGCATGGCACCTTTGAGACAAATAGAAATATTTGAACCATTAATCAAACATTCATATGGGGACTTATCAGGAGGCTTATATTCTTTTGTATTAGATATATATCGTATTATATCTTCAATATGATAGCTCCATATTGAGTCGACACAAAGTCCTAGTTTGGTCATCGGATCAATACGTTCCACATAATCCTTGAAAGAGTTAAAATGTTCAAAGTTTAGTATTTTGATCAAGAATAAAAAATAAAATTCTCACTTTGAATCCTTTAACAACAAGATGGTCAACCATATCCCATTTTGATTTTGGTGAAATAGGTAATGCTGATATTATGCACATTTTAGTCTTATTTTCTTTATACTTGTTGTAACTACCATGACTACCAAGGAACACGTTAAGTTGAACCAGCATGGCGTCTGAATCTAATGAGGGTAATAACGCTTCAGTTCCTTCATCACCTAACAAAAAAAACATCAAATGTTAACAATCACAAGTTTTAGATAATTATCAGTGACAAATTTACTTTGGGTATGATTCGATATTGGTGGAGACTGTAAAGAACTACAACTGGACTGGAGAGATTGATTTGTTACTATTTTTTGAAGTCTCTCGTTGTCTTGTTTCAAGTTCAACATTTCATCCTGTAAAAATGATTTCAATATTGAAAAATATTCACAATAGAAAAACGAATTAACAATATTCAGATAGCTATTTTAGTTATCACTAGTTACACACCCTCATTTTAATCACAGTGTCCTTTAAGGATTCAAGTTGATGTGCTGAACTCAAAGCTTCTAATCTTATGTCTGTAAGAACTAGATCTTTTTCTCTGAGCTGTTTTCTTAGTTGCTCCACCATTTCGGGACTCGAGTCGTGTTCTGCTCTATCACAATCATACAAACTCCTAAAAATATTGATAAAAAAATTAAATAAGCATAACTATTAACTAAACGCAAAATTTAAAGTACGCACGTCGTTGACGAATGGTTGTTCTTGAATCCCAATCCGTTTGCGTGTGTGGTGTTGAGCATCGGCGACGACGGTGCAGACATGTCTGATAGAAAAGCATTCTGATGGTTTCGGGCGATGTGCGCTTCTTCAGCATCTGACAACGAGTTGCTGCGATTCTTTTTGGATCGTGAGAACGCCTTGCTAAACGAGCTGCGCAGCTACAGTTTCCAATTGAAAAATACAACGTACAAGTTATTACAAGATATATTATCCACCCGTTGCGTTAATTTTCGCAGTTCAAAATCGGACGGTGTCAAAACAAAATAGAAAAACCAATCTAATCCTGAAAAATCTACACATATAGGTTTTAATAATTTGGGACCATTTGGTATAGAAAAATATAATTTACGTGCATCAAAATAATAATTATAACAATGTACGGGGAAACAGGTTTTTCTTTCTTTTTTTTAACACCGATCATCGATTAAAATCTAGTCATCATACGGATATGTTTGGTCGTACCCATCCTCTTTTCTTCTTCTTGTCGGCCTCTGACTGCTGTGCCGAACTGGATGCGCTGCACGCCGATGACAGAGAATTCAAACTCGAAACCGAATCTGTCGACAGTTGACGTGAAATGTTAATACCTAAAGACGATAGACGGGAATATTAAACGATAATGATAATTTGGCGGTCAACATCGAATGAACGAGTTATTTACCAGTACTAGAATCGGCGACGGAATTGATCGTGTGCCGCCTTTGGTGGTTGTTACTTCCGCCGCCGTTCGCGTGGTTTCCTGAATCAGTGGCGCCCTGTTTCCTCAACATCTCGACAGTTTGACGCAGTTCGTGCAGCTCGTGATCCTAAGCGGAAATAAGCATAGAGTCCAACGATTAATAATTATTATTAATGAATAATTTTTTTTTTTTTTAATACTATGATTTCAAATTTACATTTTTCAGAATTTATAGTGAGGGTTGAAAATTAATGAAATATAATATTAACCTTTTTCTCGGCCGTGGCGGTCAACTGTTGTAGCCTCTGAGTCATGTTTGATAAAGACTGTTCGAACGCAGACACCACGTGTGCCTAGAACAATAATAAATAATAAAGTTTATTGATTATGAATTATAGAAAGAAATCATTATCATAATGCCGACGCGATTACCATTTGAGAAAATAATACATCTCTCTGTAGTAAGTACACCAAGTTTATTATATTATTAATAATACGCTTGAGTGGCGAATGCTGAGTGTATTAAATAACGGGTTGTACCATTCTTGTATCTTATATACTAGGTAACGCCTATACTTCTGCGTGCTATGAGTTCAAGAATGAATGAACACACATCAATAATATATACACTATTTCAACGAATACCTATCATACAGCAATGTACCCATATCGCAAGTAATAATATTATTTCAATAATTTATAGTTAATGTCACATGAGAATAAATGGCATTAAGAGCTGAATATAAATATGTATTTGTCGATAGTGGATTAGGAACGTACCTGTAATTTGAATGATTATAAACCAGTGTTTTCAAACCTGGAAGGCGTATAAACATTGCTGGAGAGGCGCAAACAGCCATTACAAAGTAAAATGTTATCTATTAAATTTCGAACCGAGCATAAAAAAATTATCCAAAAAAAATGTTGTCAGCCTTCACATTAATTGTTAATTTCATTATATTATATTCTATTATTTACTATTACTTATATTTTATACAGTTAGATTACTGTAATTATTCACATAATTGACTATTCCATTTTATTATTTACTAATTACTCATATTTTATAATTATCATCAATAAAAAATTAGTCATTCCGAATATTGAATACCTAGTTTATTTATTAGGTATATTAAAAAAGTCATCATTTTTTTTTCAAAATGGGGGGCGCGAGATTTTTGAAAATAAAGGGGGCGTAGGATAGAAGAGGTTGGGAACCACTGTTATAAACAGTATAGGTAAACAATTACATAATAATTTATACACATAAATATGTGTACCTTTAATATTTAAATATATTTTATACATTTGTTGGATTATAATAATATAATGATGGTAGGAATTCGAAAAACCAATTATTCGGTATTAATAATACTTAAATTCTGAAAAAATAATATTTTTGTACATTCACCGTTATACAGTAATATCTAAGAAACTAGGTTTATTGCAATTGCATTCTAAATCGTCGTTTAGTTGAAAACAACGATCGATGGGTTTTAATTTTTATTCGCTCCAGTTGTATTCCGTTTAAATGCGAAATAATACTACTACACGTTGACAATGACGATGATTATTATTATTTATGTTGTCGAATTTATACTGTAATTCAAAAAATAATATATACTATATAGGTCAGAAAATACTCAGAGAAACAATACATTATATTATTTCACGCTGAATAACAGCAGCAGCAAGAGTAATCGAGGAAAACGAATAAATTGTCGTTTGCCTTCGCACTCCACCAATTGGCAGCTTACTAGTTATAATACTTATTAGTTATTACTCATTACGCTGGTAATTTTATTCACAGACTCATCCGTGGCTTAAATTATTCGGATTCAGGCTAATAACATATTGTCGCACCTGGAAAACTTCAGTTCTGCATGCATTGTGTGCAAATATTGTTACATTTTACACAGAGCGATTGCAGAGTCGAACTATATAGACTATACAGAGAGAGGGGTAGACTGTGATATTTGTCGGTTAAGTAAATATTTTGCGTAATAAGTAATAATCAATAAGTTTAATGGAATTGGTTAAAATGGATTTGATTTACAAACATAATAAAATAAAATACAAAATTTGGGGTTACCGGTTAGTGTAATAATTTATAATATTATATACAATAGGTATGGGCGTAGAGGTATTACGTCGCTTTTTCGTCGGGAATCATTATTTATGACATTAAAATATTTATTATTTATATATAATAAAATCAAACAAATTTATCATCCATAAATTATGTTACACATTTTAATTATTATATATATATTGTATACAAGTACTATGCATACAGTACCATTATATACACGATGACGAGGAGGATATAGGTTTCGAGGGACGGCGAGGCTCGGGCACGAAAACACTAGGCGCAACTGTGTTCTACCATTAAGTATGATAATATTAGAGAATATATATCATTATTCATTACTATATAATATCTAATAAAATAGTAACGATCCTTCTAGTCCATTATATCAGACCTATCTTCAAATCTCGAACACCATCGCAGAGCGAAGCACTTGAACCCGCTTCTATTTTTAAAGCACTACTCTCGACGGCTGCATGCATGTATTAAATAAATTTATATCTACATAATATTTATAATGTATAGGAGGTAGGTAATAACTAATAACTTTTATAACATAGTCATACGCATATCGTAATACGAAAACGTTTTTATCACTTCTGTATAATATTTTATCAAATACCGTATTGAGTAATAAGTAATAAGATTTTAGTTTGGTCGTTGTTGGCGTGGAAATATTTCCGTACGTACAATCTTGGGGCATTAAGAAGTATATTTACATTATTTTTACATATTATAAGACAATTTGTGTAATTCTGTACAAAGTGGGGCATTTTAAAAAAAATTTAAATATTAAAAAAAATATTTTATTACTATTATTAGGGTGTTTTTGTTGTAATTAAATTTATAGCGTACCGATACGTTTGCGTGTTCTACTTAAAATTGAAATGTTTACTTTTGTCTGTTATTTTACAATTCATATTTTAAATTTCTCTGACACCCATTATCACAGTCATACCTCCAATAATAATAATAATTATTTTTAAATTCATTTTTTTGAACTTTTTAGGGCATTTTTGTGTGTTCTTTAAGTCATCAACATCCAATCTCTAAACTAATAACAGTATAATAATGCAAATAAATATTATATTAATATAGTCTATTCTCTGAACTTATGGATGATGCGATGTGTTTATCCTAAAACCACTTCCTATTAGTATATGTATTCATATCCACTATATAGAAATGGAGTCTATAGTGGGAATTATGTCTCATCAATATCGTTGTATTAATTATAATTCGAAGAGCACTTTCACATACACATTACGAAGGGAACTGTTTCGAAAGAGATACGAAATTTGTCGTCAATCCTCAAAGTATATTATATTATACTGTTGCTATTTGTTGTAGTAGTACGCAGATAACTGCACAACATATGAACTTTGTATCTGATAGCTTGCCTAGAATATTGTTATATCATATAAACATCGTTTCAGTCGATTAATGCAGAAACAAAACAGATGAAATATCGCGTCAACAGAGCAAATACACAAGAATAAGAAAAATGTTTTCTCGTAAGGCGGGATTGGGTGATAAAACATCTACACCTATATAAGCCACCGTCAAATTCAAAATACATGTAAATATTAAATTTTATATTTATATAGGTGTGGAATGGTAAGTACATCGGATACGGCCCTATTATATACTATATGGAAACGCGAGCACAAAAATATAATAATAAACATTCCGTCGCACAAGTGGAATAATAGATAAATATTTTTATTGTTTACTATAGTTACTGTCGATCGTACTGAATCCGAAACAAATCGGAGCGGCATCACACACTGTCATCGCAAACATTGCACGCACCTGTGATGGACGAAAATCGGCACGGACGGTTTTACAATATGCGTACACGGGGAACATATCTAAACGATACTGCAAGCGTGTATAAAGCGGTATGGATTCTTAACCGGCAGAGGAGCGTTTTCACAATAAGTTCATACGAATGTAATATAACACGATAGAAAAAAAATAAAACAAAACAACAGAATTTCAACATCCACGAGTCAAATACATATACGATGCACAACTGTTTTTGTTTTTTAAACCGCCCACCCGTCACACACACTATAAGTACACAAACATCGCACGTCGTGCAGCGCGATACGCGGAAAAAATAAAAAACGCGATTAGTTTTTACTCTTGCAAAAGTAAAAACATCGTCATTGAAGTATAATAATTATTTTATGCGTACACAATAACATAAAATATTATAAACACATACCATTTGTCGGCAGTGGTATTCCCACACCAATATAGGAAAATCTCTTCGTATAGTAAACTATACTTATCTAATGCTAAAAACATAAAAATTCCGATGTAACACTATAAATCGCCGACATCCCTTAATATCTAATATTTTTTCTACTTCTCTCCCGGATAACCTTCGTCTTCGCTTAAACGAAATTTGCCACGCGATCAGTGTCAGTGCCCTCTTATGCCATTATGGCATTCAATTTTTGTTATAATCTCACACCAAATTTAGCAATTGTTTATAATTTTACAGATTATACATTGTTTTATCTATTTATTTTTAATAATAATCTTATAACAGAAGTTTTCACCTAACTTTTTCACATAAATACATGCCAAAGATCGAACACGAAACTTTAAATACACTATCGTGGTGATCGCCACGATCACTGTAAACTAAATTTTAATATTAATAAATCTATTTCTCTCAATAATTTAACATGTAGCGTTTCTATCTGCGTGTTACCATATTATGTGCAAGAAATATTGTTGGGTATTTCGTTCCAAGAGAAGAATCGTGAGCGAACTGTACTAAATTAAAAATGTGCTATTTGTATTAAACATTTAGTCGCGTGAGGCCTTTGATCCGCCGACCAATTAGAACACGCGCATCCTTAGAACTAGTATAGTATATACTAATATAGGCATTTCATTGGCTCATTTCCTTAGACTGTCAAGAGACAACGGCATAGCATGACCTGTTATATATATTGTATAGGCTATAATGTTTGACTTGTGAGAACCTCACCGTTATAATTGACGGCTCCGTATAAGCCATGTCGTTCTCGGTTTTCTTAGAATAAAACGGCTATATATTAACCATACGACCGTCACCTGGGTCAAACTATAGGGTCAAAAGACGGTTTCCAAAAACGGGAGTCAAGCGATAGAATTGTCACCAGACAGTTTATCACATACAGTATATCCGATGTACCTATATAGATAATTTAATAATGAGTAGATACAATAAAATAATTTGTCATGTTCAAATGTTCAATTGAACCCAGCACCAATCGTATATACGTTCCTGTTCGGATAAATACAAATTAACTTGCACAACAAATAATGACATAATATTATCGTTCATATCGTCAAGAAAGAAAAACGGAATCTATTCAAACTAAGTTAACGACAGCACTAATAATGTCTAATAACGTCGATAACTTGAGTAGATAATCGTGCACGGAATTAATGTATATTTTGTAGCGTCTTCTCGTGTATATACTTATATACTCTTACCATCTATATAATAATATATAGAGACACGACACTAACGAGTATCAATAATAAATAATAATAATATTATGATGACGAATGACGATGATTATTGATCACTGAATCATAAAACCACTACTGGAACAGTATAAATATTAAACAATATTATATACCTGTATAGGCTATATAATGTTATATATTATTATATATAGAGTGAACGTTGATCTGACTGAATGTTATATGATATTGCATGTCTTCGTCCAACCGCGGAGTGAATCCTCTTTTTTCAGCTGCCCACGACTACCTTTTACTATTATTATTATTATTAATAATATTCATTATACGTTCCCGTGTGGCCAATTTCCTGTTTTAACTGTTGAAGGCACACGCCACACGCGAGCCGCTACTGCTACGGATTTCATGTATACCGTATACGCAAAAATATACATTGGTAATAGTAGTAAAATATGTAATTATACAGATAGGTAAGGCTATATTAACAAATTACGTAATCCTTATCATATATACGATCGACTAAAACGAATGAAAAGGGCGAGTTGATTTATATGATGCGATTTTCGTTTCGAAACGGGGAAGTAATAATGAAGGCAGGATTCTACAAAAAATAAAATAAACGTATGCGGGTGAAAACTATTTTTTTTCTAAGTTTAGGTACGTTTTCGTGTGTCCGATTCATTAATTTTCAGCTACGGCTTTCTAATTTTCCAGCACTTTCTCCAAGCACCGGCATCAATTTTCTCGCGATCAAAATCGTTATCATTAAATTATTATTTTCACCAATGTGGAACGCGCAGCAGACACAGACCCCGCCGCCGTCTCGGTTATAAGCCGTATACATAATAAAATATTAATATTATGTAAGACGTGTTTAGCGTAGTTACAGTGACGAACCGCGTCGCCGAAAAGCATACGTCAGGCGCGATAGAAAAAAAAATTGTACCTAATTACAAAAAATAAAATAAAATTATACACAACGACGATATGATCAATACGTAACAATAATAATAGTAATAATAATATACTATATTATAATATGTATAAAATACGATTTCAAAAATATATTTTATATAATGCAGTTTTTTTTTATTATAAGCATATTATACACGCACGACTTACATAATACTCCATATATGACCGCTACGGCCGTGGTTAGGTATGGTGGTGATGATGTTTGTTGTATATTATAATATTTCGTTGGTCTCTATTCTCTTATCGATTGTCTACGATATTGTATTATATTTATTATTTTTATTATATATTATATGTACATCATAAAGTACAACGCATAGGAGCTGTGCATATACTTATTTTGTTTAACTGGTACTCTTAAATAATTGTTTGACATGTCTTTCAAAAATAAAACTAAAAGTAAAGATTTCGTTTTACGATACCATTGTTGTTGTGTGATAGACCATTATTATCGTACGGCATTAATGAAGTATAATATTATTATTATTGCATTATAGGTGTATAAACGAAATTAGATTTTATCGGAAACATAATACGCAGTACTTATATGTATACATTATGTATACGTTAGAATTTAATTAAATCGCAAAGGAATCATATAAGACATTGTTTTTGTCGATAAGTTCGCTATGGAAATAGGTACGATAATTTAAAATTATATACTAAACATGACGAATATATCACATTATATATCAAATAGCAGTGTAAAAATTAAAAAATTAAGTTAAAATCTAACACGGAAATACTGAATAGAAATAGCTGTTTAATAACAAATAATCAATCATACCAAACAGGTCCGGAACAAATTTAATAATAATAGTAAATTATTATTTAACTCATGTCAACGTAAATATGATAGGTTAATAATAAGTGATAATTATTAAAAAGTTGCCCCATTGTTATTGAATAATTTTTGCCCATATAGGATCAAAACAGATTACAAACGATTGAACAAAGTAATACTTAATAGGTACATAATATAAGACATCAATTAGTCGAATTAAAACATTTCGTCCGACTTTTAAATAGAAAATGATTTGTAATATTTTTAAACTTCAAATATTATTAAAAATACATTTTAAAAACCGATTCGTTGTTATTCTAGTTCATACACCATATAGCATATAAATATATATTAAAATAGACACTGTTCCGATTTAGATAATTTTTTAATTTTTAACGAGTTACTAATTATAACATTTGATTAGAATTTCAGAAATTAATATTGAGAATATTATTAGCGATTGTTAATGTATAACCATAAAAACATCATGTTTCAAAATTGAAGGCAATAATATAAATTAAATTAATTATAACCGATTAATTACAGACTTTCGATAATATTATTAATGTTATAGAACAGATTAAGTGTCATATTTAATTTAATTATTGGATTTTGCATATATACATATTATACACTATAGTACGATATAGTAATTTTTTATTTTATTGATAATTAACCATTTTGATTTGTATGCGTCACAAAAACGGCGACTTATAGTGGAAACAAAATTCACTGCCCATACCTCGTACTATACTATAATATAGTATTGAAGATATAACTGAATAATCAAGTAAGTCGTTTGTTGTTACACAACACTAGCCTTTTTGTAGTGAAATAATATATTTGAATATAACATTGAGGATTTTTTAAAAACTAAAAACGTTCATTTGCTACACTTTAATCATGCAACTTCACATAAATGTTAATTTTTTTCCTAATACCCAATATACTTCATAATATATGCAATAACCTATACCTATAGGTACTTAAAAATATATTATAATAAACTTTTCAGGTATAATGTACCTACTTATGAGTTGTGTGACTAGAGTACTTAAATTAAATCATATTTGATTTTCGTGCTTTTTAAGTTCATAATAAGAAAAACTATACACATTTTATGATTTTATTTTTTTCCAATGTGACACTGCTACTGCAGCTACTACTAATAATTTATTAGTAATAAATAATATAAAATACAGTTCCCTATATATGTATAACTCTTCAAACAAACGTAGTAATTTTATTTATTTCGTACCGTTCAGCTTTATACACAATTCACATTCATGGTAAGTACGTATTTTGAAATAGTTCTATACATGCACAATTTACATACAGACTACTCCTATATATAGAATGATTATTTAACGCGAAAATATCAGTCCATAACATTATAAACAGTTTAAAAAAATAAAAAAATTAACCTAATAATAGTATGCAATATAATCTACGGATTAAGTACAAGGTACCTATACTAATCGAAATGTGTTTCTATTTAAGTCTAAAAGAAAATAATTTTGAGCATCTGAAAATGTGTTGATAAACTTATAGAAATATAGATATCAGTTGTCACTGATTAAAAACATGCAAGTTGAATCATACTACTGTAAGAAACAATAGCTGATAATATAAATTGATTCGATAGATTTGTCTGGGGAACTCCAAATAGTCAATACAATTTCTGAATGCTGCAATTTTTGGTACACCAAAACAGTTAAATCTAATAAAATGCTTTTGCAAGAATCACAACAGGTTTCTATATTATAATATATAATTTATTTTTAGATAGGTACGACAAAATAGTTTTAGTTAATTACGCCGAAGTTTTAATTTAAATTTAAGTTGTAAGTAATAAATTAATTATGCCTACACCCCTATAATATAATAAGGTTTATGGCTCCATAAGCTACGTTTAACTGATACATTTTAAAACATTTTATACACGATAAATAAAAAACGCAGATAAAAAAAAATGGTCACGATGTTTCTAAAATAACTATGCTCAGTTTTTATTTGGAATTATGGTGACAACAATCGTTTTAAAATGTTGTAAGAAGAAGCTTGGGTATGAATAGAAACCGTTCTTGAATCGCAACAATTATAGTCATACGTATATAATCTATAATCTATAATATGCATTCAGAAAATATAACTGATAATCGATAGATAACATAATGATCCAAGTCTTTTTTATTTTAACACCTGACGTTCGACCGTTATAAATTGTAATGAATAAATAATAATACATATAAATAATAATAGATTTTATACGCCAATGATAAATCATGTTCGAATTTTCACCGATCCAAATATTGTTATTGACGTGTACCGCTCGCTGCACGTGCTAAATATCTTATTTCCACTGCGTCAATTTCTACATTACTCGGACGTGTTTATACAATCGCCAGTAATTATTGAATTCTTCACAATCGAAGCGAACACAAACAACATCCAACAAAATAATAAGGCTGATTAAAATAACACAAATTCGAATCGTTTAACATCCAACAGATTTGCACAATAACTGACCTACAAATTACTGTACACAGTGGTTGAGGATCTAATGAATTGATCAATGATAACACGACACACTTTAGTACACACGTCTGGTTAATTGTTCATTTTTTACTAATTATGATAATAAATTAATGCGCCTTATAGCGCGGGCATCATTCATGATAAAAAAAATTACCTTTATTCGACCTGATATAATAATTATTTGTACAGACCAAAACAGTCGCCGAAGAGCGCGTGCGAATATCTTTATATACTTTTAATTTTATATATTATAAATAGTATATCTATAATAGAGGAATCGTACCTACGCGTATTTCAATGTGGAATATTATGATAAATATTTGAATAAAAAAATACGGTTCTTTCCGACGATTGAAACGACAACAATTTCATAGCGAAGCCAATAGTTTACGTCATATTTATAATAAATATTAATTTAGAGGTGGATACATACACATACAAAATACTAAATAGTAATTAATAATTATACATATTATAAAGTATGATGTAAGATAAATAAAAAATAAAAAATCGATTATAAATGCGATTTTATAGTGACGTTATCGTGGTCGGTATCTGTCTTTATTACGATTTTGATAGAATGCCAAAAAATGTTCATACATAATAATGTTACCCTAAACACAACAAATCACATATAATATAACCGACAATGACAGCGACCACGCGTAGTAGTAGGACGAGGACGGACTGACAATTGACGGAATACAAAAACATAATAGCGAAATCATTAGCTTTGAAAAAAATAAGAAAAGCAATTTAAATCGTAGGTACAATAAACCCGTGAAAATAATGATAATAATAATAATGCACGAATGCACGTCATACACTTGTACATCACTTGAAACAACATTTTTTATCATCGTGTGTGTAAAGCCCCTATATAATAAAAATTGAATTTTCACGCTTTTTACGTGTACGGTATTTATATTAACATATTATATTGTATCATTGATTACTTGTTACTAATATTTATAATCAATGGTTATATTGGTTGCACATAGTGGCAGACGGATTTCCGGCCAAAAAAAAAAAGGATTAAAAATAACAGACTATGGCGACAGGTGTTCAATACCAGCTCGGTCACCGGATTTGACCACGGGAGGTATAAGGTAAACCATTATTATGAATTGTGTAGATACACCAGAATCCAGATCGCCTCCGGAGATTTTGCTAAGAAGTAGACAACCGATAAAATATCCAAAACGTGTCTGTACATGAGAGGTGACAAAAATGCACGGGTCATCAATGGCAGGTACATTGTTGACCTTGTAGAACCACCGGTTTCAAAGGCACTACCACCATATAGATATATTTAATATATGGACTGCTCCTCCCTTACTCTGCTATTCAATAGCTGTGCCTATTATGATGGGACCTAATGTGTACGCTATCTTTTTTTAACAATGCCAGCCCCATCTCTGCAATCAGTCCATTTCTGTAAGGCTACCACCAACGCCAGAATAGCGGAAACGATATAAACAAAATTTAAAAACTGAGCAGCGCACATCTCACGCGTAGAATTGTAATCAACCACAACACAAAAACAAATCAATACAAAATTCGGTTTTTTTTTAATAAGTTCCGAAATATTGAACAATTTTATTTTTTATTTATTAATTTTCACCTTTTCGGTGTCGTCCGACGACGTGGATCCAAAGTCAGCACAACTCTTGGGCCGTCGACGAGTGGCGATTTCCCACCAGGGCACGTCGGACGGCAGCGGTGGCAGTGCGGAGGTCGCCCCGGCGCACGACTTGGGCCTGAGGCCGGCGTACAGCTGCAGCTGCTCGCCGCCGACGTGCTCGCTGACCGGTTCCAGATGCAAGCCTACGGCTGCGGTGGCCGCGCGTCTCCGCTTGTAGCCAACGTAATGGTGCGGCCGACGGACTGTGGCAAAGCCGTCGTGTATCACGGTGGACGCCGGATCCGCGGCCATGGTAGTGCGCGCGATCGTGTTGTTCCTGAGGTGGTGATGGTGGTTGTTACGATGCTGGTACATCATCGCTGTCCACTCGTCCACGGTAATGATACGACTACCGGTGTCGACGACGACAACGCGAGGACGAACACTGATCACCAATATAATGTCGCTGCGGTAAAATAGACACGCTCACGCCGGCCGACCGGACTGAACTGAAGCGAGTAAGCGACGAACTGCGGTGTGCCCCGTGCGACTATGGCCGTGCGGCACGAGGCGCGCTCGCGCACGTCGCTGAACGACACCACGCGGCGACGATTGGCGCGGAACCCTTAACCGAGACGACCGTATGGGAACCACCGAACATATAGCGTTGTTGTTGTTGTTGTTGTTGTTGTGAAAAGTGAATTATTATTTCTAATCACAAAATACCAATTATTGTGCACTGGAACATTTTTCTATATGCATACACAATACACCATACGTTTTTCGTTTCAGTGAAAGAAACGACAATATTCCAAGAATATAAAACACAAACGCAGAGATGCAATTAAAGTCATGAACCCGCAGGAGCCCAAGTGTACGTAATGCAGTCTATTTTATTACGCACGTTTGTAAGTAAGTTTAAAGTTGGAGTCGCAACCGAACGCGCTACGATGAGACTGACTGAGACTGGTCCGATGGACGTTCATACATTCATAATAATAATATATTGTATAACATTATGTTGAAAAAAACCGAAAACAAACCGTAATGGCCGCCCATTAAACGCGACAAATGACAATACGTTCTATTAATGACTACATTATTAGTATAATAATAATTATATTATGTAAACCAATACGCCACCGCTTCATCAATTGTTGTGCGTGATGTATGTGTGTTACAGTTTCGGGGGGGGGGGGGTCGTCAACTTGTTAATTGTTGAGCGCAGGCTCCGGTTATGCGGTATATGCGGTTATTCAAAAGGACGGACCGGATATGGTTGTATTTTGACTTTCGAGGATGGAGCACATCCGTACAATTCGCGAACAAGTACTCATAGCTTGGAAATAAAGTGTAACATTAAAGGTACAGTTAAAAATGCATCCAGGCCAATTTATTTGAACAATAATAATAATTAATAATAATGACTAGAATATTATTCGAAGAATGTACGATTTTTTTTTCAAAGTAGAAGTTAGAAAACCACCTAGGCCCGGTCGACAGTTAAAGTCGTTCAAGCACAGACAACGATACGTATAGCCGTATAGGGTACCCCGTTGGGTACGACAGAATGATAATTAATAATAATAATTAATGTATTGTTTTTTTAATGCATTCTGAACCCTATATTATTGGCATATCGTTTCCCGGGGCAGATAGTCGACGTAGGCGTTTGGATTATTTTATTGTTCCTATATTACGCTTTAACGGCGTTGTAATCAAGACATTATGACGTAAACGTATTGCGTATTTTGGCAATTGAGTTATAATCTTGATGGGATCGCAGTCCACAGTTACCTATAACTTATAAGGCTATAAATACTTATAACTTTATAATAATATTATAAGTACGTCGTTGTACTTTTTATTTGTTATACAAACAGTCTTTATATTATAGTAACAGGACTAGGGATATATAATAGTAATATAGTATACAACTATTGTTTAGTTTTTCCGTTTTAGTCACTTCATAATATTTTCGTATAAACGGCGAGACTAGAAATTTCAACATAATTACGATAAATTGACGCGTGAAAAAATCCGTATTGCTGTGCGGGTTTTCGTTTCATGTCGACACTAACGATAGAGCCAGAAAAATACATCCATTTAAATTATTTAATGGAAAATTAATTCGCTTGAAATTGTTATCGTTTAAGTAATGCACTCGTTTTATTTCCAAAAAATAGTGATTTATACAATATACACTATATAGTGTACTATAATACTATTTGCGCCAAATAGTCGATAAGTATATAAACTATCAAGAAGGAAATAACTGTGAAGCAAATGATCATTTTACAAGCGTATCTCAACGATGACGAACAGCAGTGGTTATACTGTTTTTTAAATATTATAATTCGATAGTCTTAATTAATTCCGAACTCGGTTATACCATTGTTTGTAGTGAACAACTTCCTTAATAAAAAAAAAGCGTCTATCCATTATCTCAGGAATATTACCTGCATAACATATATTATAATATAAGTAGTAATAATGTGTTAACAATCTCAAATCTCAAAATGATATGTTCGACTCAAAGAGACCAGAACCTAAACGTAAGACAATAAGAAATTAGTACCGTATATACAAGTGTTATTTATGTCAGTCACGTTTTTCTTCGTCTAAGATTGAGTTTAAAACAGAAGTCGAATATTCCATCAACACTACACACTAGTACAATATACTATATTATATAGGGGGAAAATAATAGCTTCATTATACTATACACACATGCATAAAACACGTTCATATTATTATATAAACACCTGGCTATAGCTGGTGAGTTAATAAATAACATTGGAACCTTCACGGTCTGTCCATCATGAGCCAAAACAAGTCTAATTAGATAAAAATGCATTTGCGTAATTATAAAGTTTATAACTCGAGGGGAAAATTTGAACATTAATCTATTATTTTCATATCGATAATGATGCTTTACAAGAGGAAATAATATTATAATTTTAGATTTCTGGCTAACATAAAGAACTATCTAAAAATTTAAGGCAATCTGCTTTAAGTTATATCATAGAATTATAGAATGGTAAGTAAACACTAAATTTATATCGTAGTTAGATAAATCCAACCTATTTATTGAATAATATGGAATCTGCTTGAAAACAAAATATCATGTTCGATGTATTTTATTTTTTAATAAATAAATAAATAATCAGGATTATTTATACATATTTTAACTTAAAAATAAAAAAACAATTTAAATAAACTGTTTTCGATTATTTATAATAATGGATACTTACATAACTTACTATTTACCTACCGTAAAACGTCTAATTGTCTAAAACAGCACACTTTAATTATTTTTTTATGTATATAGTCTAATAAAAATAGGAACAGCAGGATAAAATTTTTAGGTAAATTTATAGTAAAATAAAGTCTATATAAAGTTAACAAATCAAGATTAATTTGAAAATTATTAACTTATAATAATTAATCAATTATTTTTATTCTATAATATGACGTATTGGCCAGGGTGACGATGTAGAAATTGCCACCTGGGCCGATGCCAATTGGGATCAATTTTAAATATAGCAGCTTAACTAATAACTATGATCTATAGATAATTAGACCCCTGGCCGGTACTGCACGGAAAAAAGGTTTGATGTAGTTATGTTTTTATAATATATAGGTTTATACTTTTATAGGTAACTTAATAGGTATCAATTACCTGTCACCTATAATATATAAGCATTAAAAATTAGTAGCTCTAAATAATGGAGATATAGTAGAATAAAAGTTAATAAAATAATCACGAAAGTATAATATTATAGTACTACCTATATGGATAAGAATAATAGATACACGGATAATTATTTTTTGTTTAACGCGTTGTACAACAATAATAATTAGTTTACGACTATATAATTTGCATTTGCGCATACAAACCCAAGATAAATACGTATTATTTGTATATTTAAATACACGTAGCAGTACAGCGAGTAATTGAATCCGATCAGCAGCGGTCTAATTGAGGATAATAGCAATATAACCATTAATTACATACAAAACAGTGTGTATATAACACATGTATATGTTGTTTTTGAATTGTCTTTAATTATCGTTTTCATTCCTGTTATTAGGAGGTATATATAATACTAATAAAATGCACAGTATCTTATATAAGAGTCGTATATTGTTCATAAAACGCATCACCAGTTGAAATGCATACACATCGACTGGAGTGTACGGTAATTGCCCATTTACTATTGTCTATTTAAAACTTATATAATAAATATTATATTATATATATATACGTGCGGTATTGGTCATTATTATATTATACATTATTTCAATTATTTCGTAATACATAGGGTGTATCACGAAAATCTGACGAGACGTTTACGTTGAAGTTTAATATAAATAATATGCGAGATCTTCCTAATACACCCACTCTGCACAATATTATATATATTATATATTATATTATAAGGTCTCGGGAAATAAAAAAAAAAAAAACTGGGAATCGTTGGACAATTGTTGTAGGTATATTATATTATTATTAAACAAGACTCGCAGTCTTATAATACCGCAGTGCAGAATAGTGCACCGGCTGACCGTTCATATATTATTATACGTGTGCAGGAATCCTGCAGTAGTATATTATAGACTCGAGTGTACAGACTATACAGACACACTAGAGCAATAATAATAATAATAATAATAATAGACGGTCACCGATTTGATTTTGTTATTTTATTATTTCTTTTCCGCTAGCACGACAAACACGTCTTGTCTATAATAGCGTACACGTTATTATAGTATACCAATATTGGAGCGGAAAAAAAAATCGTCATCGCTATACAGATCATCATATTATTATCATGATGGTGTACTACGCGCGGGCGCGGCAACGAGTGGGCACGAGGGACGACGGAACTATATAATAAATTGGCTTTGATTGACGGACACCACCGGTTACCGTTGCGACAATGGACGAATACGCAGTGCAGATACAGTTATGTACGACGTGTAAATATAATGTACATTTTTTTCTTCTTACCGAACGTTTCATAATAATATGGAACGTCCACGTCGTTTACGACTCAAGTACATATGTATAATGCGTGTTTCAAATAACATTTTTACGGTTTCCAATTTTTCGTAGTGAGATTTTAATTGGAATTTAATAGTTAGAGCGGTCGCCGAAGCAGACTATAATATATTATGTATGGTCTAAATGAACCAGACAATACGATAGAATACCACAAAGATACCATCGTCCCTACGCCCGATGTATAATACTACGTCGGCGACGAATCAATTGTGACATTATTTGGAGTCATTATATTATTATAGACTATAACACTTATTATATAGTTATTACAATGGTAATTGATAAATGATAACAATTATCGAATTATGTCTGGAGTTTAATCCCGTCCGGCGTTATATTATTCGGATGGATATATAATAATAATTTTGGTCTGTTTCTATCTTGGAAAACATAATATTATGAAATGTTAATTATGATCGTGATGGCCCGGCCAGTGAACGGTGGTATGATTTATGAAATCCACGTTGTGTACGGAATGAAACGCATTTTTAAGAACGTGCCACAATAGGCATGTTTGAATTTCAACTCCGACAAGGTAAAAAAAAACGGCTTAGAAACGGAAACCACACCCAGCAACCGAGAAGATATAGGTACCCTAATAAAATTATTCCCCTTTTGGCTTTTGGTATATCGCGTGTATTGAATATGTATTGCTATATACATGTGACGCACATTATGGCCATTATTTTAATACGCCCTATAACAAGAATGTCCTGCACCCTATCGCAAAAGATACCTGCCGAGAAAAGGGATGGGCTAATATTATTAATATTATTATATGAATGGTGTTTATACAAACTCATATTTCATATTTTTTTCAAATTATTGTAATTCGTAGTTTAATATATTTTAACCTAACCTAGTGGCTATAATAGTCTATAGTGAATAATTGTAAACAACATATCTGTTGCGGTTGTTGAGTCCTCAAAAAATGGCATTAGATTACCTTCTACCTAATATAAGTTAGGTTTAGTGTATCTATATAAACAGTATTATTATGTATATTAAAATGTTATATACGAAATTACAATGTATGAGATGAGATATAAAAATGAAAAAAGTATAGTACTAAGTAACTATTGGGTCTATAGATTAGTTAGATAATTTTAAATGGTGATAAACTATAAATATATAAAATATAGTAAGTATTAAAACTAAAGTATACTTTTTTTTATAAATTAACCACTTATCTTTTATGCATTATTATTATAGGTATTTATGAAACATGCAATAAAAATAATAAAATATGCATGAAAAACGATAGACTATAACGAACGACGTGAGACAAGTCTTGTATACAAAATTATTAAAGATAAATAGATAATTTCGCGAATTATTAATTAAGACATTTCATCATACAATGCACAATATAAATATTTGATTTTAACATGCGTGATTGGCATAATAAGTAAATTAAAAATATTTATGTAACGTTTACGAAAAAAATTAAGTAGATAATAAAATATGTCGTTAGAAAAACAAGCGGTATGAGATATTGTGTTTTAAAACACTTAGGTTGAAATTATTCCAATTTAAATGAAAAAAAAAATTAAAATCAATAATCGATATAAAGACGGAAAATTATAAAATTCTATACATTTTTATGTTTTTGATTTCTGAAAAATATGCAAAATATATTACTCATTATTAAGTCATTAGTATAAACGAGATATTAGAAGAAAATGATAAACACATCTTTAAACGTTTTGCAAACAATGAAATACTATCATATACTTTTTTGCATAATAGTATAATTATTTACTTATTATTTATTATTGTTTTTGTAATAAATAATAATGTTGTGACATTGTCGTCGTTGTATATTTTAATTTAAAATACCTACATATAACTTTGTATTATATATTCTCTAAAATTGATTTTTTTATGTGGGATTAAAATGTATATTCGTTGCGACACCTGGAATTAAGTAAAGAGGATTTTGAGAATAGTAAATTAGGAAATAGCCAATAATAGGTATAGGATTTATCTAGTGGTGTATATTATACATGCACCTGAATCCCAAGACTGCACACCCTTAAGAGGACGCTACACACACATGTTGTTTCCGTTTTACAAATGTATAACACGGCAAAAAAAATTTTGCGTGGGATAAAACCATTCGGGCTGCAGTGATAGTTAAGACTCCAAATTGATGTACAATATAATAAAATGAGAACATTATCTGTAACAAAAAAGTTCTTATTGTTTCAAAATTAATTATTTTTGAGTTTTTCAAACTTGAATAACATTTTTTGTAGTTTCGATATCGACAAAATTAAAACTATATTTCAAAACTAAAGTTCTCCTTTTAATGTGGCGAAAATTTCGTTGCTTATTTAAAAATCTAGTTTTTTTGGTTCTTTTCCACGTAAAATAGTTTTTGCTGTTTAACATTTATAAGACGAAGACAATACATGCGAGTATAACGTCCTCTTAAGCAGATATTAAAATATTCCATTGACCTAATTAATATCAGATATAACGAAAAAGTATCAATAATAAAACGTCAATGATGACCATAGCTCATAGGTATTTAAGTATTTTAGAAACACGTTCCAGGTTTTGTGTTTGTAATGCCCTTATGTGTAGGTACTTTCTAGGAATTCTGTGGACTTAATATTCCACAACAATGGGCAATCGATAATAGTCATTAAGACATTTAATTATGTTTAAATATATTATGTTCAATAATATTGTACTTCAGACTTCAAAGAAACATGATAATTTAATGCAAACGATTTCAAAGTGGTTCCCCCATTTATTAGAATTTTTACATTTAATAACCCCCTCCTAATCGAGAACTCATCAAAGGAAAAATGATCAGTAGAACTTTATTAAAAAAAGTAGTTGTAGAATATGCTTGTGTTTCGATTAAAAAACAATTATAGTGCCTATTGTAGAATAATAATAACAATAATAATACAATTTTAAAATATATGTAAAACACTGCTTATTTCTTATTCAATGGTTAATTTTGATTTTTAAATTTGAATCTGAAGTAAATATAAAATTCAAATATTATCAGTGATATCGTGTCTATCTGAATCCTGATAATAATGTTCCATAGTTTAATTTACGGTTCTATCTCCAACCGTGGTTCAAAGCTTAGATCATATACAGATAGTATAATCACAGAACAGTAGTACAATTATTAAAAATGTTGGTACCACTGTAACGTTTAAGGAAGGCCACAAATCAAATTATTGATTTGTTATCAAATTTTTTATTATTTTAATTTTAAACTTGAGATTTAACTAATTTTGGTTTTTACAAAATCATATGTCACATATTGTTTTTAGTGTTTTAAACTAATGTTTTAATAAATAGTTAAACATTTTTAACTATCTGAGTGAAGTTATTGTTGATATTTCTCTCATCAATTTTTTTTTTATAATTTATTATTCTTCTGTTACCTACTACCTAGTCAAACAAAATATTTTTTTAATATTATACAAAACAGAGTACGTATCATGGCCAATGTAGAGAAGTTTATACGCAAAGGTTTAAGTAATAAGAAAGATTATTTATTGCATACATTAAAAAATGGTATGAAATGCTTGTTAATCAGTCAGCCAGATAATGGATGTAAAACTACTCCAAGTATTAAGCCTGAGATCAATAAAACGTCTGTTACCAGTATAGATGAAAATGATAATTCATCAACTGATGAGTCCTATTCAAGTGATGAAGAAGAAACAGAAAAAGAAACTAGTGACTCATTTGCAATGTCTTTATGTGTTCATAATGGAAGTTTTAGCGATCCTGTTGAGGCACAAGGATTAGCACATTTATTAGAACACATGGTATCAATGGGGAGTAAACGTTATCCAGCTGATAATCATTTTGATCGGTTCTTGTATCGAAAAGCAGGCTATTCAAATGCTGAAACTGGATGCGAATATACAAATTATCATTTTGAGGTGCCTGTGGAATATTTTAAAGAAGCATCAGATATTTTTGCTAGTATGTTTCAGGCGCCTAAATTAGCAAAAGAATCAATAGATAAAGAAAAGCAAGTTGTAGATTCAGAATTTCAAATGGCTATTTCAGATGATGATAGTCGTATACAGAGGTTTGTACAATAATAATAAATAATTGAACTAAATTCAATTCATAATTTTTAAATTTTGAATTAGATTGATATCAATATGTGCTGATAAAGAAAATCCTGCTGGACAATTTTTTTGGGGAAATTTGGATAGTTTAAATCATGAAAATTTAAGTGAAATGGTTGTGGATTTTTGGAAAAATCATTACTCAGCCAGCCGTATGACTTTAGCGGTTCAAAGTAAACAATCAACACATGAAATGGTTGAATGGATTGATAATTTATTTAGTGAAGTACCAACAGATAACCAACCACCACCAGTATTTAAAATTATTCGAGATCCATTCTGTCCAGACCTTTTTCACAAAATTTTCAAAATTGTATCAGTAAGTTCTACTAAAAGTATAATATTTATTTGGTATTTACCACCAATTATTGAGCTTTATAAAATCAAACCTTTAGAATACATTGCGTGGGTAGTAGGTCACGAGGGTAAAGGAACACTGATTAATTATTTGAGGAAGTTAAACTATGCAATGGAACTAGAAGCTGGAGTTGAAGATGACTTTTATAGTAATAGTATTTATAGTTTATTTTCTATAACCATTGAACTGACTGATTTAGGATTACAAAATGTAAATGAAATAATTGAGCTGACTTTTAGTTATTTGAAATTAATCAAAGAAAAAGGAATATCTGAAGACATTTTTCATCAAATTCAAATTTTGGCAGAAAATGACTTTAATTTTGCTGAAAATAAAACAGCTATAAATCATGTAAAAGAACTTTCTCAAAATATGTTGTGGTATGATGAAGAAGATTATATATGTGGTCCGCTATTACTTTATGAATATTCACCAGAAACAATTGCAAAGTTTTTAAACTTACTAACAGTAGACCGTGTAGCCATTTTTATATTGGCTAAGGAATTTGATAACTCAGATGTATTTATTAAGGATCCAATTTTTGGAACAAAATATTTAGCTGAAAGTTTAACAGAAGAATTAGAAAGTAAGCTATCATCTATTACACCTCATCCATATTTTCAAATCCACAGTGATAATCAATATTTAACCAAAAACTTTTCAATTTTATCCCAAAGTACAGACACAAAATATCCAGAAAAAATATTTGTAAACAATCATATTGAATTGTGGTACAAACAAGATAACCATTTTAAACTACCCAAAAGCTATATCATGTTTTATTTTATTACTCAACTACCTTCAAAATCATTGGATAACTATGTGTGTATGGATTTATTTTTTGATTCAGTTGTATTTTTGTTAAATGAAGATACATATCCAGCAGTAATGGCTCAACTCAATTACAGCATTAGAATATTTAAAACTGGTTTTGAATTGACATTTAATGGTTTTAATGAGAAACTACCTTTACTTATAGACATAGTAATAAACTGTTTAAATAACTATGCAAGCTTGATGACTGAGGAAATATTTATTATGATTAAGTCTAAAGCTATCAATAGACTAAAAAATAATCAATATGATTTAGATTATGTTTCGTCTGATTTAAAAAATAGTTTGATTCAAGATCCTGATTGGTACATAGATAAACGATTAAAATATTTAGAAACTTTGGAATACAAACAAATTCTTCGATTTTATGAACAACTTAACAATTTATATTGTAGAGCATTAATACAAGGAAATATAAATCAAACCCAAGCTATTGATGTTTCAAAAAAAGTTGTAAGTCTGTTAAATTACAAGCCTTTAGCCAAAGAACATTTTCCAACTGTGTTAATAAAACGTCTCAATCTAGGTGATTTCAGAGTGAAAATGGCTAACTATAATCCAAAAGATAACAACTCTATGGCTTATAAATATTATCAATTTGATAAAAATGAAATCAACGATTCTGTAAAGTATCACGTGTTACAGTCAATGATGGAAGAATCGGCATTTGATGAATTACGAACAAAACAATGTCTTGGCTATGATGTACAACTAAATGTTACAGTTACTTACCATCATTATGGATTTTATTTTAAGGTGGCACATCAAAAAAATAAATTTGAAACACAATATGTATTTAATAGAATGGATGAGTTTTTGAAACAGTTTTGGGAAAATTTTAATGATCCAGATGAAGTTGATAAAGTTAAAGATGCATTAATTGCTTTAAAAGAAGCCCCTGATGATTGTTTAGGACAAGAATTTAATAGAAATATAAACGAAATTTTAGAAGGACATTTCAAATTTAATAGATTAGAATTAGAAATAGAAGCACTAAAGAATATGACATATGATGATGTTAAAAATCTTAAACAAGGGTTTTTAAATTGTCGAGCATTTAGTGTTGAAATTATTGGTAATTCTAATACAGACAATTTGAATGATGATAGTCCACCTATTAAAAAAATGTGTCTGGAAGAAAATGAAAATGTTGTATATATTGATAATGTTGAAGAATTTAAAAGCAGTTTAAAACCTTTTTAACAAAATTATTATTATAAATACATATTGTGTTCTGTGAAATATTACTAATACAAACAAATATATACATTTTTTTTTTATTTATACATAGTTTCTTTTTTAACAAACAAACATATAATTAAAAACCGTGTCAGTTTGTTTTAATTTAAATATTTTATATTATTACCTAACCTAAAAACTCTAAAATCTAAAATAAATAGATTTTTTTATATTTATTGCTATGGTCAGGTCAATTTCAAACACAAAATGAAGGAGGTCGAAGTTAAATTGCACTTGTAAATGGTAAATGAAAACAGTTTTAATTCTAATTTGTATTTATCCTTGTAAAAAATATTTCAAGCACTGGTTCGATATTTTATACAAAATACAACTTAGATAAACTATGATTAGCTTCAAATAAGTATAAAAATATATTTGTGTCAAATAATATATATTTAGATGATTCCAGTATATAGTTTTGTAACTGAGATATATAAATATATGTCCTTTAGCATATTAACTTAAACAATGTTTATGAATGAATGAATATTAACCATAATCATATTGAATTGCTTTAAAATTAATATTTGCAGGGGTGTATTGGTAAAAAATGTCTCAGGTACATCATTTTTTCAATCGAATAACCCAAAAACATTTTTGTTAAGCTCAAAACACAAAAATACTATCCGCACTTATTATTTTAAATACTTTAACTTAGTATTTATTAACATACTCAGCAATTCTTGTCTCATATCAACTATTACTTCATACATGTACCAAAAATTTTACAAAATATAGATTTTACTTATGCTTACAACTATTAATTTTTAACATGTTTATTTAAAAAAATATTAAACTGAAATAATATGTAGTATAACTATTATGCCTATAAAAATAATTTATGTAGCGCTATCGTATACCTATTGTAAGTCCACCGTGTACCTATAACAATATTATATTTTGCGTGTACGCATTTCTTTACAAATGTTATGATAATACAGCGCATTCCTGTATATCCTCCAACACACTCTTGAACATTTGTATGTTAAAATATAATCTATATATCTAATAAAATATTAAAAATTAACTTATTACTTACATTTGTTGATAGTTGACTCGTTAGTGTATGAACTTTATCTTGCGCTTCACTTAAATCTCTTCTTAATCGTCTGACTTCTTGTGCATGCTTTTCATCTGCTCCCATTCCACTATACAAAGATGATGATCCCGTTGATATCAAACTCAAAGCCGATCCATGAGCTGAAAATAAATACAATTTAATGGATTTATTTAAAGTTCAAACATTTATATTAATATATACTTACCATCATCATCTTTCGTATTGATTTTACTCATTATAGAAGTAGCATATGGAGATGAAATTACTGATCTATGGTTCGGTTGAGGAGATTGATAATTATAACGACTAACTGGTGTTGGACTAGTTGGTTGTGAGGCATGGGGATAAGTACGATGATCAGACCGATTAGAAGATGCATAAGGTATACTGTAATATGAATCTGGATCATCTGAACGTTGCAACATAGACGGATACAGTTTTTCTGACTTTGTTGATCTAAAAAAACAATTTAAGTAATGAATTGTATAGAAATAAATAAAAATTTATAATTCGTAAATTATTGGTGATTGTAAAAAGCTAAAAAAATATTCCTCAGAAGTGAACAACTGAAAAGCAAAAACCGTGTTAAAATATTCATTATTGAAAGTGCAATTTTTTGGCTATTTGCCTACCTTGGAAAAGTCCGATCTCTTAGGTAGCTGCAAATAAATTTACAGCATTAAATTTCCCCAAAATAATTTAGCCATAGGTAATGTATTAAAAAGTATTATTAATAGATAATTAATTCTTTAAATGTATTATATTACAAAACAATTGTGTCACAAACCTGATGCTGTTGCTTCTTGATATTCTATTTGCTTGACTAGGTGATGGACTAGTATTTGGAGATGCAGAAGTCATTAAACGTGAATGGGTTAAACTTGCTCTATGATGTAGTTGTGCAGGAAGTGATTCAATGCTCTCAGCTTCAATCATACCTCCTTTATGTAATAAATTGTGAAATTATTTTACATTCTCCATTTAATAATACAAATTATAAGTACCTATAGCGCCAGTCCTAGAAGGTAGAGAAGCTGTATAGTGGGGTGGAACAGGACTATGTCTCATCCATGTTCCATATGGGCTGCCAATTTTAGCATCTTGTTCAGACTGATTTGTCATAAGTCGTTCCCTGACACTTTGTGACAGTTGAGTAGCACTTGGACCACTAACTGAGTATGTCTTCATATCAGTTTGAGTACCGCCAGAAACTTTCACCTTAAATTAGTTATATTTTTACTATACACATAATTTAATTTATATAAATAAGTAAATGTTATTTTAAATTACTTTAGTTCTAGGAACGGCTGAAACTTGAGCTGTTCTTGGGTCGCCTTTACCATTAGAGCTGGATGTAGATCGTTTAACATAACCAAAGTTTTGAGGGACACTACCTCGAGCTTTAGTCTTGTCACTCCTAGACTTTCTTTCCATATAGTCCATGTTATGCAAGTCTTCACGAGATCCATCTTAATAAAATATTTCTAATATTTTAATAATCAATAATTTTAGTTGAATAAAAATGTCTTTTTTACCAGTTGATCGTTTTTTATCAGTTCGTCTTGGACTTTGTTTGTCTCGTACTCTTTCAAAATCATTTGATCTAATTTGTTCTGCATTTTTGCCAGCTTCAATGTACTTCTTCCACTGTGAAGATTGTCTAATATAAAACCAAAGGTATTAATAATACAATTAAATATTGAAGAAAAACTTTAATTTAATATACCTTAAGCTCGAATTATTTAACTCGGTTTGCTGTCCATTGTCTGACTTCTTGACGTGGTTACGTGTAACCACTTTATAAACAGGGGCCACAGGTGTAGGTTCTGGAGGGCTAGTTGGAGGACTAACATCAGGACCAAGACTTGATGAGCCCCCGTCTGGGCCCACATTGAATCGGTTCAGCTAAAAAAAAAAAAAACAATACAGTTATATTATATATTATTATAATTAGGATGTTATCTTTATACCTTGATTTGTGGTTTGATTGCTAATTGATTATTTGGATCATTTATAATTCCATCAAGTCCATCAATTGAAACAATTCTATCATAAAAAGTTAAAACAAATAATATAATAATGGATAATATTAAATATATGTAATTTAAACACATAATTAATTTGAATTAATAATCATAACAAAAAAGTATGTATAAAAATATTTATTGTTTTTAATAATTCCTATATGAATTACTATATTATTTTATTTTAAATTTAATTATAAAAACACTAGATAAGTCATACAGAAAAATAAAATATAATTTTTTAACAATTTACTTAAAATAGTATTAAAATAAAAATGTTCAGCTTGTAATACTATTATTTTAAAATTATTAGTAACTTATAAATTATATTTATTTAAGTTGAAAGAAACATAATATCTTACCCATGTTTTAAATGTATTTGATTATTTAATGGTATAGTTTGTTTGCTGTTAACAATTGAGTTTTGATATCTTAAAGACCTATAAAACAGTTAGAATATCAATGTTTAAAAATAATCTATATATTATTTAAATGTCTACCTTAAAAAACCATTATTGATACATTTCGTATGGTTATGGGATAGATGCTTAGGACTTGACTAGTAGCCTAATACAGTTATAACAATAAATAATTTAATTAATGTTGGATGGGAATTAAAACAACCAATGGGTGGGTATCTAGGTATTATGCATTTAAATTAACCAACACACTACGCGTCGACGGCCACTAATCCAAAACGCTTTACAACCACTACAGTACAGCCGTTCACCTACAACAACTGTAGACTGCGGTCTAAGCTTTAGGGGTGTGTTGTTAAATCCCGTTCTTGCGCGTATATCGACACTCATGCAGACAGTGCACAACTAAACGGTGCCCTTGTGCGCCATCTACCGTGTCGGGACGACAACTGAAAGAAGGCGGATTGTTTACGATTTTCACGAAAAGCATTGTGCCGTTGTAGATAAAAATATCACGAGCACAGCATTTTCGTTTTCTATTGACGATTTTACTGTTGAAATGTAATACGTTTCATATTGATAGATCGATAGAATGACATTGTTGTGTAGCGCAGCGGCCGCGTTAGTCAGCCGTCACTGCATTTGTCCAAGCAGCGGCAAGTACACGGTCGCCAACATTGGGAAGGGTTGGGTGTTGTTCAAGGACTGGCGAAGAGTGGGGTGGACTGAGGAAATATAATCGATGATGCCTAAAGGGAAATTCATCCCACCCGCGTGATCGCGGACAAATGGTATTAAATGTAAGCATTTGGAAAATTACTGTTACAAATGAGATATTATACTACAGTGTTATACAGATGACGGGTAAAATTTAATCCTGCGAGAAAAAAAGATTAAAATAATAATCCTATTCGACTTTAGTCTTATTCAGGAAGACGCGCTTTCTATAATGTGTATATACTTTATATTACATATTTACGATTTACTAACGATATTGTGTTTGGATAAATAAACAAGTTTATCACGTTTCACTTGTATTATTGTATTAATAAACCGTTTAAATTGTAACACGCAGCAAGACTAAACTAAAAGCATTGATTAAGTATATCAAAAGTTATAATTTGATTGTTAGAAATAACAATTGACATTATTTTACCATTTGGGAATAAATGTATAAATTAAAAACAATTGTGGAATCCAAGCGGACCAATGAATAATGTATCTAATGATATTACAATAATGTGTCCTTTAGGAGCAGTAAAAATGTTTCAACTTTGAGGGTATAGTTTCTGGTAATAAATTAGATCAAGTTGGTAAATTGGATAAAAAAATTTGGAAAACCGGTATTTTTTTTTAAATAAAAAATTTGTCTTTGACCTTTTTTTTATTTGTAATTCGATAATTAATAACTATAGAGACTTAAATTGTTCACATTTTTAAATTGAGATTTTCTAGGTTTGCAATAATTTTTAAAATTATTCAACTTTTTTTGTGCACTTTATAGTTAATTTTTTTTAAACAAAAATTAGTTCAACCTTACCCTAACGCAAAAACGAATTGGTTAATAGGTATACCTATACTAATAGAAAAATAAATAACCAATACGTAAAATCAATATATAATAATATAGTAAAATATCCTTAGAAGTTAGAAATGCTTTAATTCTTAATTTTGAAGATCGTATCTGACAGAAAATTTGATTAAGTTGATATGGGTGGGTCAAAAATAGGGGAAACCCAAGACTTTTCTTAATCTAAAATAACAAACAAAAACATCGGAGAAACATGAATATTTACGCAATACCAGTTTCGAACAATATCAATTTAGTTTTTTATAGAACTTCAGAAAGGAATAAGTAATAAACTAATAACCGCATAGATTTGACATTTTCACTAATTACATTAGTTTTTTCTTGGCATTATAAAAGTTTCAATAGATTTTCAATTTTTTGAGTTATTTATAGAAAATAGACATTTAAATTTTTTTTTCTACTTATATTTATACAAATATTGTTTCTAGTCCAAAAAGTTTGAAAAATTACAAGGTTCCTAGTAAGTAATTCTTATAGCAGTAAAAATATAGTTAAAAAATATATAAATCATAATACAGTCAAACTAGGTTAACTCAAATTCGTCGATACCTCGAACATTTTCTCTGGTCCCTTCAACTTCAAGTTAACCTAGTTAGCATTTGAATTTTGAAGTTTAAATGTTGGCAAAATTGGATACATTAAAAAATGGTAAATTATTCTCCGGCGTTTATTATCATTTACTATATTCAACGAACTTTACAAAATATATTGAGTATGTAGGTGCATAATTTTAAGACCACAGATCTATTCACAGCATTCTACGGTATGTCCGACATCTGTGGTATTGAATTGTAAATTATAACTTAAATTCTAAATGTGATGTTTTTAGCTAAAATTATTTTAACCGCAACCTATTCCGAGTTAAGAAAAAAGTTATAATAATAATATAAAATACATAAACTATCCATAGAAATTGTTTTTTCGTACCTATGAAGTGATTTATCATTGAATTTAAATGTAAACATACATTACAGTGATCTACTGAAATGGCAATTTAGGTACACTCGAAGTCTTAAAATTTACTACACAACATCAGCGAGTTTCCCAATTTAAAAAAATTAAATTACCAGTATTAGTTGTAAGCGTTTATTTTATAATAAATTATTTTTGGGCGCCTACACAAAATTCATATTCAAATTAAAAACACGTGTATAACCTGCATCGTCACAGATCCACCGCTATCCGCTTATAACTGTAAATTTAATATTTATTTTCTCAAGTGATTTTGTACATTTATTGTTTAAAATCATTTTTAACAAAACCATAATGCATATATAATCTGATCATATACCTACATTATTTATATGGCAGTAATGCAGTATTATATTCTGGTTTAGAATAGTATTTAATTATAAAAGTTATTAATTGTAAACATTATTTTATACTATATATTATTATAGTTTACCAGTACATTATTATTATAAATACAATATACTATATATATATATACATATTTAATTTTGTTACGCATGGGCTGTTTATGAAAGATGACTCATTCATGAGGGAGCTCAATTACACCCTTTTCACGCACACGTCCTGTGAACTGTCTATAAAAAAATTATAAACAATAAAAATATATGGGAAAAGCAAAAAACAAAATGTAGTATGTACACATTATATAAATATAAAACTTCGAAATTTATAAATCCTCAATACGTATTAATAATATGTTTAATAATAATGTTCTCAAGTATTATTGTCATATTTATCAATGATAAATAATCCTCAATTCAATTAAAAAAAATTTTTATTGTGATTTTTTGTAATTTTAAAATGTTTTTGACTAGGTATCTATGTTGTATTTTGTAAAATTTTTATGGAATTTATTTTACTGATAATTTATAAAATTATGCTAAAACACGCTATACCTCCACAGGTCCATTGTAAATCAATAATTTGTATAATTTTTTTATGGATACTGTGTCTTTGCGATAGAAGACTAGATCCGTAAGTTTGTTTTTAAGAGTCCAAAATAACTTTGACTGATAATAAAATTAATATTAAATTCATTACGTGCCAGTGCCAGCGCTGTAAACGGTAGGTACCTTTATACATTAAACTAATAAACTAGGTATAATTTATTATTTCGTTTTTTATTTATAATAAAATTTTTGATTTTGTTTATCGTTGTACTTCTACTACTTCTGTCATTCATTGGAAATTTAATATGTTATTTTACGAATTAAAATAATCAAAATATTAAATTGCAATTCATTTTGGATTTTTTATACAATTTTATTTAATTTGAACAACAATTTGAGGATAAATGTTATATATATATTTCAGTGCAATAACTTCAGAATCTTATTTATAAGTACGTAATACATATACCAATTTATGAAAATGACAACGAAACAATCATTTGCTAACTTATAAAGTCTATTCACCCAATTTAATTTTATAGATGTCTCAATGACATGCGGAAAATTAATCATAAAGAGGACACCTATGTATTGTCATTTGTCACTACTTGGCACACTCATATACCATACCTACACCGAAAAAAAACATTTTGAGTAACTGTGAATAATTTGTCTACATTATAGAACTATATCTATGGACATTATATAAGCTTAGAATTACAATAGCCTAATAAATTAAAAAATTATATATCAAGATTTAAATAATAATAAAAAAATTATTCTTGAAGATCTCTACTTTTTATATACTATCTACATAAAAATTGAAATTTTCATCTATAGAATTCAAATTGTAACAGCATACTAAGAATTTCTAATGTATTATAATACATGGTAAACAAATGTTAAATTATAATTTATTGAATATATTATTTGAACTGATTTTTTATTATTATTTTAATTGTTATTGTTATTTTATTTTGCAATTCATCATGTTAAACTAAAATTAATATAAAATAGATGAATGGGACATTCAAAACAACCCTAAATGAAAGGTCATTGTCTGTAAATCATATTTAAATTATTGAAAAAAAAAAATGTTTACCCAGAATATTATTTTACATTCAACTAGTCTAAAAATATTCTATTCTATTATACAAATAAGCGATAAAATAATTTTTCATTTTAAATAGTGGACAGTGGTATTATGACGTTTACATTGCATTTTTAAAATAGTTTGTTATTATTGAACTCTGAAAATAATTGAAAAATTTTATCAGTTAATGAAAATAAAATAAAACTTGTACTGAACATTTTTATACTTTGATTTATTCTCAGTTTTAAAGTTATTAAAAAGTTGGGTAAAATTAGTTGTAATTGCAAAGTATATAATCAAATTAAATATTGGTGATTTTAAAGAGAATAATTGCTTATATTTTTTATCTTGAATTAATAATAATAATATTAATACAGAAGCAGTAACAAATTAACATTAATTGACATATTAAATAACATTAACATTATTACAGAAATGTGTCTAAAAATATATTTTATGCATATTAACAAAAAATGCATTTATTAGTGTATTAAATCATATTTTTTTAAAAAGTTCTACTGGAGAATTAATCGGGTGTCCGGGTCCTTTTAATAACTAAGACCGAAGATTTGTAGCTTTTCAAAATCACAAAATATAAGATTGCGCCTTGCATGGTGTATATATTATAATTTAAAATTAGCTATTTAATTATAAATAAAAATTATATTATTTTCTAATTAAATAAAAAATATTTATTGTTATTTTTATTATATGTTTATGAATTTAATATTGCAATTAATGATGTAGTACAGTAATATAATGTAATTTATGTAGAATTTTAGATATAGTCTAACATTATTCAGTTTAAGTAGATTATTAAATTAATGAAATAGTATATTAAAAAAAAAAAAAAAAAAAAATACAATATTTTAACCTTAATACAATGTTTTATAAGTTTTATGTTTTATATTTTAAACATTAATATGAAAATTATAAATTATTTTAAAAATATAAACAATGTATTTTTAATTTTTATTTTGAATACATTATTAAAGTTTAAACACACTTGTACATATTACTCAAATGGTTAAAATACTATCATCCTATATAAATATGTTAAAACCATAAGTCTTGGCCCTAATAATTACAGTTAAATACCTTTAAAGCTACACAAGTTTCCTTCATTGTACTCTTCACTTTAATTAAAGAATATACCTATATCTTGTACACGTAATCACCATTTAGAATTTGAAACTTTTTTGTTAAGTTATAATTCTTATTAAAATATGTATGTATTCTATACTATTAGCATACTGTACAAATGAAAACAAAATATATTCAGTATTCAAATTTCAATTTGAGGTAGTTTGTAGGGTAGGAAGTAATATAATATCTTATATTTTTATAAAACTCAAGTATACTCTAATTTGACCAATTTAAAATGCATTCCTTAATACTATTGTACACAATAAAAGGACATTATTTATTTTTCACTGTTCAAGCATTGAATCTATTTATATAGTTGTGTTAATAGTCAATACTATACACTAGGTATATTTAGTATTTACATTTATCTTTGTAAGATCTCTATAGCTCGTAATTTAAAAAAATAATTTTTATCTATACAGAAATAGTTTTGATTAATCGATTACTTAATTACCAACAAAAATAAGAATTTTATTAAAATAATAAAATACAATTATTCTTAAAAATGTTTGTAAATTTGTTGTTTTAATTTCTTTATACTTACTTTGAATCATTGTATACTGGTCCTTCAGACATGTAACCTGGATCCGTAGCTAGAATTTGTCGTGACTGAATATCATACTGAAGAACATCACCATCCGATACATAACCTATGAGAAAAACTAGTATTAGTATCAATTGTTCATTTTTTTTACAATAACAACAATGGTTGTAACTTTCCATTAGAAATAAATCAATTGTTATTTTACCTGAGGATTGTTGTCCATAATCAGAATCTGCAGAAATGCGTTTTTCTTGAAAATTACCATTCATACAGTTATTTTGAGTTAATCCTGTATAAAATAAACATAACTATTAGAAGTATTAAATCTGCGATGTATGGTATATTAGTAATATTTATACTTTGGGATATAGAATTCTTATTATACAAAAATGATGAACCTTAAGTTAATTATTTTTGAAAGTGATTAGTGTAATATAATAATGAAGGTAATATATTTGTAAATTTTACAACATAACTACTTTTTAATTGTATTAAATTTATTTTAAAATATGATTACACATTATAGGTTGTTGTACACTTTTAAAATTATGAAAAATTGGTAAACTTTAATATTTAGTTCTTATATATTAAAAATATCATTTCAATACCTAAATCTGATGGTATAGTCCGATGTTGGGGTACAATAATTGATCTTTTGTATCCTCTTAATAACGGTTCCATTGGCTTCACATTTAAAGCTGGATCGTCTTCTTCCGTAAATGAACTTTGCTTGTCATGTTTTAATTCATTCAAAATTAAACTAGATGTCTAAAATTATTAAACATAATAATTAAACTAATTTATAATATCAAATTATTTCTAGAACTTACATTTTCAGATTTTTTTGGTTCATTACATGTATCAAGTGGTTTTGCATTATTTTTTTCTAATGGGTCATCAACTTTTTTAAGTTCTGAATTTATCTGTTGCATTGGAGCTACACAATGTGTGGGTTTTGTCATTCCTTTGACAGTGGCTACTGGTTTTGGGATTCCAGTACCGCTAAGTCTAGATTGACTCTGGGATAATTCCATTGTGGATGGACTACTTACATCTTCTTTATCTGAATTTAATATCTATTAAAAAATAATAATAATTAAAACCATTGACAAAATACATAAATGTATCTCTATATTTACCTCAAAACTTTTTCTTTGTTGATTTTCACATTTAGGAGGTGTAGATGATTTAATACTAATTTTAGAAAGGCGTGATTCGGCTGGTACAGGTGGTCGCACAATTTTTTTTCTTAATACTGGTTTTGGCACTTCTATGGAATTTTCTTTTTTATCCAGGCTATAACAAATTTATTAAAACTATCTTAAAAACTTTTTTTTGATATATTTTTAGAAAAGTGAACATACCTAGGTACTGGTTTTAGTTCATTTGAAAGACTATTTGATGAATCACTACGTTCTGAACGAGCAGAACTAAAACCACTAGAGCTGGAAGTTCTTTTAGTGCTACTGATTACTAAAAACATAAAATTATAATAAATTAGGCTTATTGTTGAACATTTTTTATAAATAAAAGTATAATAATATGTATTATTTATTAAAAACCTTGTTTGTTAGATTTTTCCTTTTGATTGGAAGCTTTTAACTTTTCCAACAACGCACTGTTTTTTTGTGCTGAACTGTATGGGCTAGCAATGTTAGTTTTAACAGGCATTCCATTTTTTTGACTGTAAAATAATGAACAAAATACAAATCAACATATTTTATTTAATAATAAATTAATGATTAACTTGTTATATATTTACTTTGTGCTTTTAGGTGAAGCGACAGGTGTTTTAATGATATTTTTTGGTGATGGTATAAACGTATGGGGGCTAGTTGATCTGGAACTACTATTTGATGTACACTTGATTCCGGTGTATGGACCTATAAATTGTCATAAAATATAAGAAATTATATACAATTAATTTATGTAAAAATAATTCATTACACAAGTCATTTAGTAATATTTCAATCAGTATAGGAGGTAGATAATATATTCATTAAATTAAAAAAATAGAACAAATGTATCATGAAAATAATTAGTTATTTTTCTGTTTGTGATTTTTTTCTAGGAAAAATGGTAATAGTTACTAATAAATATAAAAATTAAACCATTGACAAACGCTCGTCCAAGCAATAACCACAACTTTAACGCCGACAGAATACTCAAGTCACGAACTACAGCTTACAGCCTATAGACGAGACAGATAAGAACTGGACTACTGGAAACTCTAATGAAATGTATGATAAGAATTGGAAACACAGGACAAACGTGTGATAAGCAACAGGCGAAAGACATAATATGCATTGGATGACGTCATCGGTAGGAAATGTGGGGAGGGTTTGGACGACCGGACTAAACTGAAGGCGGGTAATAATTATGATTACCATTGAAATATAACAATGGAAGAAGGGTGAATTGAACTTCAAAGTGAACTGTAGAAAACATAACGTGGGTTGTAGGTATAATTTTATTCAATTAGCAATTAAAATTGAAATGTGTTGTTTTTTGGAATTTGGTTAAGTTATTTATACGTTGTACACTATAGTACATAGAATCAACGTTATATTTTGGAACGTGTTTGAGTGCGTATCCCAAATTAATGAATTTCCGAATTCACAGATTGAATTTTATGCTTCGGTTTTTCGTGCTTGGACAAGTTTTCATTCAATAACAATGTATTATACCTAATAGTAGTTTTCATCAAAATGAATTTTAGAATACGTTACAATAAAATATAATATAAAATAATGAATTTTAAATTAAAATTACGAAGTGGGATTGGCGGATAGCGAAAATTACTTGTATAAGTATTTAAAAATATAAACAAATTGTCCGGCGTGTGCATTGCATCTTTTAGATAGATACTAATAAAACGTTAAGTGGATGTCTACTTAAGATAATATATATTTTATTCGAGGTTAACGTTGACCTTTAAAACATTTTATTTTTTCGTCACTACAGATAAAAAATAGGACTACGATATTTGATGAGTATTGTCTTGAACACCTACCTATTAAAGTACTAATGAACCATTAAATAAATAATATAATACTCTTTCGGTAATTTTATATTCTGATTTTTTAAGATGTTATTATTTAGAATAAAATAAAAAAAATAATAGGTAAATCATACATGAAAACATGAACTTAATATATTTATATATATATATATATATATATATATATATAATCAAGTGAAAATAGATGTATACATCGATGGTAGATTTTAAAAAATTGTTTCAAGTTAATAAGTAATAATATAGGTAAATATATAGATAGAACTACAGGAGGCACAATAAATAAAAAATTGTAACAGATAGGTACATAAGGTATGATAGAAATCAGGTATATTGTCAACAATTTATTTATTTTAAAATTAAAATAAACATAAATAGGGTTAGATGCCTAATACTGAACTAGTTTACTCACATAAATGTATAAAACACAGTTATTATCAGGTTAATAGTTTTATTAATTAATTATTACTTCATTAAATGGATAGATCTCTTAATTGACAAAAAAAAAAAGAATGTTAGGTTCTCAAACAAAAGTAATAAAAACTAAGTGCCTACCTAATGTAAATAAAAATAAATACTAATATTTGATTTCTCGTGATGTAAAATTTATTAATTTATAATTATTAATAAGTATACGACTATAATAATAAAACATAAAAAGACTTCAATATTTTTATGTATGAATTATATGAGTATCAAAATTGTTTACAATTATTTATCACAGAATAATTTCATAAACTCAGTATTTAATGAATTAATGTGTAAATTGTATTTATAAATATCACGTGTGTATGAAATATGGTAATTATTAAGTAGGTACTATATGGCAATAAAAACGAATAAAAGTTCCCACGTCCCACTCAAATGCATATCGAGTGTGAAAGGTAGGTAAAGGTATACTCACTGTTGACAGCAGGTGTATTTTGCAATTGATGAAATCTCTGAGCGAACGGGGTCGGTATACTCGTAATACTGCCCGAGTGTAGGGTGGGTCCAGGAAGCCTGCATAACAATAGAAAATATAAATTAACAATAACTTCATCTGAAATAGTGTGTATATGCACGTATAAAGAAAATAGCGCATATCAAAATGCCGACTATTGTCCATTGTTATAATAATAATATAATAAGGTGATTTTAACCGGAACCTTAATCTAACTTCAGGAGACGTCGGGACACTCCTGGACTGATTGCGACGCGCACTGTTCGAATTCCCCATTGGAACTGAACACCGTCTGTTGGGGTAAAAAGGGATGAAGGGTCCACGCCCTTGCTCTATACACATCCACAATGACGTAATTTATTTTCATTTTTCCCCCCACTCTTCTAAACATCTTATATATATAATATTATTATATACTCTATTATTCGGTCTAACACGATTTATCACTCAAGTTTCGTTTAACATTACCTTGATTGCTTCATGTCTGTAGGTATTCTCGACTTGGGGCCCTCAGATTTCTGCTGTTGTTTCTGTTTCTGTTTATACTTTGAAAGAGCGAAGAACAAACCCAGTATGGCTTTCAAGTTACCTTCCTTGACGTCATGGGCTGTGATACCATCCAAAGCTACGCCCAATGTCTCCAATAGGTCCAAACAACTCTTGATATTTCCCAACTGGAATAAATAAATTATGATATCGTTAATGCATCATTTTTTAAATCTAAATTTACAATTTATTACATCATTTGTTCATAATTGTCTACACAAATCTATAGTTATCTATTCAAACTCGTGTTTTGATAATCTATTTAGGTAGATTATAAATTATAATATCAATATTAGGCATCAGTAATTTGATACTATTTTTTATTGATTAATGATTACTTTAATTTAATTTATAATAATTAACAGTCAATATATAGTTTGGTTAATATTCAAATAGGTATATTTAGTTTTGTATAGCTTTAAATTACGCAGCAATAAATATATAAATATAGTTTTATTTATGTATATTTTTATTCGATAAAACCATTTTTGTGTTTACAATAAATTAAATTATATTTATAATTTATAAACGAGAATCTGGTAATATTTTTTTAGTAAATCTTACCGAAAAAATTGAAAAAACAATGTGTCATTCTAAACATGAACATTTATGACCTCTCTTATTAATACTCATATGTCTAAATTATTTTAACATAACATTTTTGTTAATAATTTAAGTGTAATAAATGTATTCTAGAAACTATTTTTTTATTTTAAGTAATGTAATTATAAGTTTTAATAATTTTCTTAAGGAATTATTCCAGATAAGAATTTTTAATATTTAAAAATGTATTAACACATTATGTCTTTATCTTTTCTTTTAATAATAAATAATTGGTGATTACTGATAAGTAATTAACTAATTATTATATTAGGGTTTCGGTATCAAAGTATTACAATCTTCGAAAAAAATGTGTTATGTTGCATATTAATATAATAGTATTGACTAAATATTTCATTTTTAAGGATTTAAATATAAAAACTTATTAATCAAGAATTTATGATTAATTAAAATGTTTAGCAAAAATAATAAGGTCGTTTTATTTATACAACAATGTAGTGTAATTTATTATAAGTATAAAATATTATCTTCGTACTATTTACTTATATTAACTACCTACTGTAACTTTATATTTTCATAAATATTCATGCTTTATTTGTATAAACTACAAGCAAATTCGTTTACAACAACAAGGCATTACATTCAAATTTAAATAAAGAAAAAAAATATGTTTTTACTTAATTTATACAAGAATGAGTAAATTCACATTAATAATTCTTAGTCGATTGAGTAAAAATGGCACTTTCGAGATAAGGATAATAATTATTCAGTACACGGTAGATAGTATATTATGTTATGGTCTTAGTTCACAGGGAAAGCGAATGATAAATTATAACTTTACTGTGTATAGAATATTGATTGACGAATTATCAATGACGAAGAATTTGTTTGTTGTTTATAATATTTACAATACTCATAACTGCACGTATAAATAGCAAAGATTACACGAGGTTGTATAATAATATGTTATTTCAAATAATTTTTTTACGTGAAATATAGGTCATAATATAATATACAATATACATACTACATAGGTCATAATGTAATAAACTATTATATTAATATATCTATAAACATCATATATAAAGGTGTTCAATTTAACGTGTACAAATAATGATTCGTGCACAGTATTTACACTTTACAGTATATAGTATGTAAGATGGATCATTATAAAACTTAATTAAATCCCAACAATAATGCCCAAAACTTTTAAAATTTAAAAAAAAAGTACACGAAAACTATCTTAGTAATAACGATTTAGTACCTATTACAATCAAGTAGCCTGGACCGGGACGGCGGTCACTGATATTCTTGATATATGCTATAATAATCTTCTGTTATTTTAAATCAAAGTAAAATGTTCTAAAAGTAATTTTAAGTTAATTAAGAATAAAGTTTAAAATACTATAACTTATAAGTAATATGACAGAGTGAAAGTTGATTGAATTTTTCTAAAAGCTGTGTTCGTCGAATTTATTCTAATATAATATAATATTTATTAAAATATTGTTTAGTAAAACAATGCTTATATTAATTAATTTGGTACAAATATTATTAAATGCTGCATTACATTAAAAAAAAAGATGTTTAAAGAAATTTAACAGCTTAAACAAATTAATTTTAGGTCTGTTTTAAAATTTAATTATTTTGGTATTTAAACATGTTTACTAGAAAGACATTTTACTTGACAAAAAACTCGTACTACAAAGAGTATATTGCATATTATAATGTAGTTGACTACTTTTGATTAAAAAAAAAGTAATAATATAACCAGTGAAACCCTTGCAATGCAATACAAACGAAACAAGTTTTATTCACGTACATACACTTTTTCGCTATATGAATGTAATGACCAATGGGCAATGAACAAAAGAGAACAAAACAATGTATAATGATATTTATACTTTTTTTTTGTTATTATCTCATTTACAATCGACTAACTTAGAAGTTAGAGCCTATATTATTATGTATTAAACAGTAACTAATTTGATAGAATAAAACCACAAAATGAGTAACAGCGACCTTGATAAATGGTAATGATAATGTATAATATGTTTTGTGTTTCTATTGTTTAGGGTTTTTTAAATTATTTTTTTTCGCAAAAATAAATATACATTTATAGAGGTAAATAAAATATGAAGTGGTAATGATTGATATTTTGAATGCACAGGCAAAATGCACTTGACAGTTTTATTAATAATATAAAAACGTCTTTTAATATTTATGTATATTACGTCGCACACACACATAAAACTATTAAGACATTTGAAAAGTTAGAAAAATTTTAGATAGTAGTTATATAAATATATTATTGAACATAATCCGAGTAAAATTGACTATGCTGTTAAAAGAAAAATAGTGTATCGGTCTTGCTGATTTGTCTATATACTCGCGCCTCATCTAACTGATGGTGTATACAGTACACTTAATGCACTTTACTTATATAAATGTATATTTACAACCAAGACCGTTTAATTTTTTTACACAAATATTTAATTGTGATTTATGGTATAAAATATCTAGTACATATAACCTTGAACCAATTGAGTAAAATATATTAAACTCCCAAATAAATTAAAATCTATACAATTGTACATTTTGACACCTGACAACAAATAGTAGGTATATATTTTATAAAAATATTCTAATTATATATTATTTAATCATTTGAAAGTCATGTTAAAGTTTTTTTTAAAACAATAGGAGCAAATCTTTAAACATTTTAATTTAACGCGAAAGATAAAATATATTAACAATCGACTGTGTATATAAAAAAGATATTTTAGATATTGAAATGATGTAAAAATGTATTTCGTATGACTACGTATAATAAAAACTCTAAGTAGCCTATTTGCCTGTGACGTCATCAATGTAGAATGTCGAAACTATATTTTTATATAATTAAATTATTCAAGTCATTCAGTTTTTGTTCGCCGGTAAACCCAATATTATAGAATTTAGGACTTGCCTAATATTTTGTTTGATTTACATCCTCTTTGAAGGAGTTGAATATATGTCATTTTCTTTAGAAAAAAAGAGGAATACAACATCAGATATTCGAAAAAACTGAACAATTATAAAAATTAATTTTAGTCTTCTTTCATTCGTCGTGGGGGGGGGGGCGTTTCGGCCTGGCTACAATTTGAGAATTTTGAAAACGGAATCTCTCGATTTATTTCGAGAAATACAATTAAAAAAACAATAAAAACGCGATTTATGCAGATCATACAGTCTTAATATTAGGGAATTCAAAACATGACTATTAATTAATTCAGAATAATCTAATACATTGAATAATATTGTACGTAGTTATACAGCTGGCTGAATTACCAAGAATAGTCACTAATATTTCTTCCTTTACAAACTTCTAATTTTCAAATGAGAACCCCTGTTTTTTACTTATTATGTAGTGGATAACTTTTTTGAAAATTTTTATGTATCTACCTAATTTAAAATTTTAACTAGTAGTTTTTCAGTTATCAAAATGTTTATACTATAAGGATAATAATCCTTAAAAATAGTTTTACAAAAATAAAAAATAGATGAAATATTGGATCTTGTATTCTTATTTTTCACTGTCATGTTAATTAATTTGGCACCTTTGTTTGATGTACATACTTAAATCTCAAAAAATCGGTCGCTGTGCTTTGATGCTTGTAAAATTTGTTTTATTTACTCCCTCTCATTGCACTGTTTTGAGTATTATACCTTGTATATTTATTATACTTGGACCATTTTTACAAACTATAAATATTGGATATAGATTTTTATCAATTATTAAAGCTTTCAAATCACCATAGCCCCCATTTTTCCAAAACTCATTACTATGAAACTTATTATCTTTAGTATACAAAGTTAAATAACTTAAAAACTACTCGTTCAAGTTTTCATGTTGATACGACAATAATTTCAGAAAAATTATCCACTAAATAATTTACAATAGAAAGAGTGACTCTTATTTGAAAAATAGAATTTTTTATCTCTATAGGACACTCCTTAAGTAGTTTTAAAAATTTAAAAAAATTGAAAATATGATCTTAAGTATTTTTTAAAATTCCAAAAATCAGATTTTGAAGAAATTATTGAAGAAAAAAAGGGGTGAGTATGTTTGAATCATTTTTGTAAAATATAATAATATAGTAAAACTCAATATTCTAAAAACAACGTCGTAATAGTTTGCCTCACTTATATGCAGGTATATAATTAATGTACACCTAAACCCAATATATAGGTAGGTAATAGGTCTACGTATCTAAACCGCTTTTTCCAATATCCAAGTGCGCGTATATAATAATGTGACGACGACGTGTTTTCTTATTATTTAAATTCGGCTCGTTTCACGTTTGACACTTGGACAAACCTGATACCTACTAGGATTTTTATCTTGGTCTGTTTTCTCCGTTTTAATGTGATTGCAAAACCGTAATAAATCGGTATTACATGCTTTACGTATACGTGATATCGTTATATTGTATCATCATAGGTTAGGTACCTACCTATACGAGATAATTTTTTGTATCAAATTTAGTACGTTATTCAAGCTCTTCGATCGTTTATTCGATTGTACCGTTAGACTAATTATAAATATTGATTAATAGGTGCTTAGAAGTAAGAAAAAAGATTATTAGTAAAAAAGAAAAAAAAAATGATAAAAGTATCAAGTTAACTCAAACGTATATGACCGAAGGCGCAACGACCTCAGCAGCAGCTTGAGCACGACTAGTGGGAAATATTTTGAGGTTATAGGTCACTGGACCGCCGCAAAACAATTGTATCTATATATGATCTTAAATTATTTATCCAAATGTATTTTATGCATAATTTGTTATATTTGAAATTTTCTATCACCCGTTTATATTATTTAGGACGTTTTTAACCTATAGCGAAACGCGTAATAATTATTCTTTTGTTCGGAATAAAAGGGAAATTCGATATTGAGTTATTATGTATAGGTTATTAAGTAGTATATATTTATAGTATAGCTATACTTATAAATTATAATAGTTAATGGTTTTAGCTTTAAATATTGTTGCACTATATGCAAACCGCATGAGTACGGTAATGAATGATCTGATGATGCAGTGGCGTCTCGAACCTTTATGTTTTTATGATGAGGCTTTTTGTATTTTTTTTTTTTTACCTCCGGGGAGACCCCAGCCTTATACATATCATACAATAATAATTTTTACTAATATTATATAGTGGTTAAGTTGGATGTAATGGGAATTGGGGATAAGTTTAACTTAAAAACAAAAATTAATTACCTATTATTTATAATCACCTTTTCTACTGTATATAGTATGTTAGTATATTATATTGTTTAAACTTTAAATAATTATTATTAATTATTATTAGGTATGCACGTTTTTATTTGATTCAAGTAGGTTTCTATCAAAAATTAAAAGTTCATTAAAATGTATATAAAAAAAAAACTCTTTATTCTAAATAGAGTTATTAAAAAAATTGCAATTATATATGTGTTTGTGGAAAAAAACAAACTATAGCTTGAACTATTAGATATAATTAATTAATATTTTCGAAAATAATCTCTGATTCAAATCTGATGTTAGTATAGTATAGTGTCTGTATTTTATGACAAATAAACTTTAAAATAATTATATATTTATAATTTATTTTAAAAAAATAATGCAAAATATTTAAATAATCTAGATGTATAATATTATATAATAATGTATTTATAATCTTTTATAAGGTTATATAGGTTTATAGCCTATAGCCTAAAAATATTATTTAGAATATTTGATTTTGATATTTATAGCTTATATACTTTTTTATTCTCGAATTGAGTATTTCTTTTATTATTGTATTCATCCTGTACTCCTGCTACCTCATAAATATTCAGTAGATACTCTATAAATTGAATTATATAGAATAATTAGGGATTAAAAGAATGCAATATAGGTAGGTACTTATATAAAAAAATTTCAATCATTGTATATTATTCGTTAGAAGCAAACATGGAAGGAAACAAAATACTACTTTTTTCTACTATACCTAATATGTATTATGTTGATGCGTTATATACATTTCAATTTATTTTTTTTTAAATAATTTAAAATTTATTATGAGCCTTTATTATTATTATTTTTTATTGAATTCCAATGTGTTTCTTTTTGAAATATACCTACTATATACCTACTTTGTGATGAGGATTCTACTAGAATTCAAGACAAGAGTGCCATTTTTAATTAAATGCCATTTATAAGCAGCTATTATATTAAATAAATTTATTACGATTATTATAAAAAAAATAACAGACTATACTAGAGTATACTTAGAGTATTATAATTTATGGTTTTCTAAAATTGAATACATTTATATACATTTACTAATACTACCAGTATAATAACGGACTAATATTATTACCGTTACAATTATAAGGACGTTTTCGTGCATGATTTTCACATTAGCTAATATTGTTTTCGCATTATAAACGCAAAGAAAATATCCTTTTTTCTGAGACAAGAAGCAGACTACAATGTTATGGACCGCATAAAAATAAATACCAAGGTTATCCGTGACAAAATTGACAATTATTGTTCTCTCTCTCTGTGTTTCTCTCTTTCTCACTCTCTTGTTCTGTTAATGGTTGCAAAGATGAAGTCGCAGGTTTCCATGTGAAACGTGACAATTGGTATTATTTGGTGACTAAAAATGTTGTCTATGTACATTATTTATTGTTACGAATCTTGTCCAACTATAGACTTCAAAGCAATCTTGGTCCCAGTGATAGCATATAATCTATTTTAAACTTTGAGCACGATAAAATTGTTAAATTTGACACAAGAAGCACGAACGAAATTGTAAATATAAATGCAGTTATTATTAATGCAATTTGATTTGTGTACAAAATGCAAACGTATATGGTGTCATTTCATGTTATGAGTATACCTACCTAAGCTGTAATTTAATATCATATTTCCTTATTTAGTATTTAATATTTTGTTTGATATTGCTTTAATTATATTAAATTAAAAAAAAAATGTTAGATCTATAGATATTTATTTTTTAAATAATAATTATAGTATTTTCATTACATTTTATACTTATTAAATATAAAACGATCATTATATTATAATGTTATTATTACTTTTCTTTGAATATTTATTTATAAAATACATATTATTTATCAATTATAATTTATAACAATGCTAAAATTATGTAAGATAATAATATAATATAATATTTTTAACTACCAAGAAGAAGAAAAAGTTAAAACCACGAAGTACACACAAATTGAATAGGTAATTTATTTATTTATGTGTATATAATAATGCATATACAATAATATTTCAATATTCATAGTATTATTAAGTAGGTATGTAGATATTATATAATTCTTAGAATTTGTACTCTATACTAGTATAATATGCAATATGCTGGTCTGATAAAAACTAATTCGTGAATACCTGAATAGTTAATAATTTTTAAATATAAACAATAATTCATTCAATAATATAAATATAAAAAGTTCTGATACTGCGAGAAAAGGTCAAGCCACTAGGACGCGTATCTTAATATATTATTGAAAGCAATGATGCATCATTGAATACAATTCTGAATGGAATTCAAAATATCTAAAATGGTCAAGATTTTGTTAAAAACGTTTGCTATTTATATTTTTTCCGAAATTTACTTGTTTACTTTTGAACAATTCAACTATTTAAAAAATAATCTGATTTAAATTACCAATCTATATAATATCGAAGTGCTGCATGAAACTTTTTAAAATTGTTTACTACGCTGAAAAGTACTGCTTACATAATTGTTAAACAAATATTTCCCTAACTACATTAAGAATCTTTAACTCTAATTCGAATTTTTATAATCAAAAATAACGGTAAATTGTACGTAAGTATTTATCTTAAATTATGGCGTGGTCGTGATAACAATATGATTGATACTTACATGATTTTTGAGATAACAAACAATAACTAATACCAATTATTTTTATTTAAAAACTTGTACTTAATGTCTAAATTTTATAAGAACAATATTAAATTGTGTTTATTCTTACTTTAATTATTGCAAATTATTGCAAATTATTGCAATAAGTAATGAAATGTTTTATATTAAACAAATACGCATTTAATAAGTAAGAAATTAGTATTAATTTAGTAAGAAAAATGTTATTGTAATCCAAGGAATTTGAAAATTATATTATACATATAATATAGCCATATATGTGTATACAATTACATCCTATATTTTTATATGAATTATAAGTTACATAATATATTAATTTAAAACCAATCAGTAATAAGATTCACTATGCAGGATACCATCTTAACTTACTATTGTTACATATAGGTTTTAAATAGATCTATTCAGTTATTTAATACGAATTACAATGATATTTTTAGTTTTTAATTTAAATCTAAAATCACATTTAAAATTATAAATTATAATACTATAAAAATTCATAGGTGATTAAATTTAAAATATATATATATGCCATAATATTGTAAAAAACTTAATTCTTTTTTGAAGTACTCAAATACTTCAGGAAAAAATAAATAATTTGAAAATTTAAACTATGAATTGTATACAGTATAGATTATAAAATAACTAGGTTAAGTCATAAGTAAAAGTGTGTTACTTTAAAAGCTGATACAGTAATTATAAATATCCATACTAAAATATAAAAAAATGTTTTTTTGCTATTATGAAAAAATTGCTAATAACATTATAATGTTAATAAAAAATGCTTGTACTGAATACATTTTAAATATACATTAAACAATTATAATTCTAGTGTTTAAAAATATTTTAATACACTTTTAAAATTATATGAGTATCTATCACTAAAAACCTTTTCCGAAAAAATCCTAAATAATTAATCATATTAATATGTTATGTTAAAAATAATGTGAATTTATTTATAAGTATTAAGTATATTATTGCTATAAACTTCTATATATTATTTACTAGACATGGTAATTTTCAGTCTGTTAAAATTGAATAAATACTATACTTTTTTTAAATTTTGTTACTTACTTTGTTTATGTATTATAATGTATATATTTCAGTATCAACTGGCCATCTTGAATATCCATTTAATTATATTTTTTACACTAAGAAGTAGATACGAGCAAAATTTTATTTTAAATATCTTCAAAAATAAGAAATATTTTTTATTCACAAACGGATACGTGATTTTACTATTTTATTTTCATACGAACACGAGAACCGGTCTATCCGCTGGTACAGTTCACAGCACACTGTTTCTCCACGCTATATTGTAGACCGACACGGACACCGACAACATAATCGTATGGCAGCACCCACTATTATTATTTTTATTATTATTATTATTATTATTATTGTTTTTTTAGCCGTTCCGTGTGCCTACTTATAAGGATTATTATAACGTAATTTTAATTTTATCGATCGGCTGTGTTACGTAGGTTCAAACTTTTTGTAGCACACTACAAAAACAATGAACAATAACGCGTATTCAAAATGAAAAAAAAACGTATATAAATATGTTTTAAATTTTTAAGATCAACTTTCACACATTTCACAACATTCAACTACTATATAGTTAATGTTTATATCGTTTAATGTACGTAACAAAAATAAACACAAATAATAAATATTTTAATGGGTAGGTTTATACGTACATGTATATATATAATATTATTATAGTTATCTATTAATTTGAACATTTGTATATGTTATATTTGATACTATATACAATTACTACATACGTGCAAAAGCAAATTAACATAAAATATGTACACTTGACATTGACCGTTTTGGTAGGTCAGTTTTATTTAATAGCATAGGTATATGATGATTTCTTGAGCTTAACCATGTAACTGTACACCTTTATTATAAACAATAACAAATCAATGGATAATAAATAATGATCACGACGTCACGTGCATTTTGAGGACTCGGTCCGGTAACCCTCGTGTATTGATTTAATATACGATTACGGTAAATCACGAATGAGCGGTTGTTCGGGTAAACATTTTTTTGCTAAGAAAATGGAAAAATTCTATACGTAATATTATAGACGGAAGTTAAAGTTTCCATAATAAACAATATAAATTTAATGTATTCCCTGCAATTTCAATATTCTATTAATAATAGTCCATAGATACCCTTATAATATGTGTTACAACTATAGCTGTGGACAATTACATACATTTGCATATTTTATTATTAGCCGGTCAAAATAATAGCTAATTAGTAGAAACATTTGTTACGGTTATGAATCGTCTCTCGATTTTACACGTTCACATAATTTTAGGATTTATTTCCAATCATTTTTATTGTAAGGACATTATATTGTTTATAATTATTTATTTTAATATTAATCTTTGTAGCAGGAATTGCAGTAATATTTGGTGAATATGAGAAGAGTTCAAATGAAGAAATAGATTTCTAAGATTTTTGTTTTCTTATTAAAAAATTTAGTTTATATCGTATTAAAATATATACACCACGTCTCCAGACTTCAACATTCTATTGTATAATGATTTCAAAATGAATAGTTTAATTTTGAAATAAAACAATATTATATACTAATTTACTATTTAGAGAATATTTCTTATGTATACTTTTGCCGCTGACGAACGTATTCTTATTACGGGTTAGTATTACTATTATGTTTAGGCAATAAATTATAACGTATGAATTCATTCATATTTCATTTGTTTTCGGGGAATTTATTTATCGGATATATTAGGACGATGGCAGTCTGCCCTAAATCTGCAGTAATAACCGTTCGAAAAACGATCGGTTCCGAATTCTAGCTGCGTCTATATAGGAAGGAAACGATAATATATAAATACGTGCTCGCAGAACTATAATGTAACACTTTATACGTGTCATAAACACTCATATTGGGACAGGTCGTTTAGTGATTTCCGTTATTGTACATTCAAAATTCAGATAGGTACAGCGTTATTCACATTTAATTTCGCTTGATGTAATATACAATACCATTATCGACATCACACACACTGCACACAATATACGTTCTACCTGTTTAGGTGAGCCGTTAATTCGCGATGACAAATATAAACACCCAATTATAATAATATCGCAATCTGTGATACATACATAATATACAAATTATAGTACACCAATACGTAGGCACGTGATTTTACGCGGTTAGCTATCTTTCGGACTTAAACGTGCTACTACACAATACAATATATAGGCTACCTATATATCCCGCGTATCTCGGACACGTCGTCGTCGGTGGCTCCAGTTGGAGGTCAGGCGGGTCGTTAATCGAATAATAATATGTAAACTTTTCCGCGGCGGCCGTTTAACCTTCAAAACGGCGCCCAGAAATGTATATAGGTGGGTTGGTGACTTAGTGTTTGTGTGTGTGTGTGAGTATTGCATGGCTATAAAGCATAAACAAAATGCACGCAGGAGTTTTGTAGGTCAGATGGAAGCGGCTATAATACAATATATTATATACTTGTAATTATATACACTTATGTACGCGTGAAACTGGTTTGGACACGCGCTTATCATTGTCCCGAGTCAGCTGATCGGCGGCGGTTTAAGTGTGTTAAAACGTACACAACAAGTGTGTCCCCTACGCGAGTGGCCGAGTGTCTTGGCCGTTAGCTGTGCGCGTAATATTTAAATTTATCAATTTTCTTCCACTCCCCACCATCGTCGTCATCAGCGCCCCGCCTCACAACACCACCCGTCTATTCGTCCACGCTCGGAAGTCCATAATATACGGTCGCCGTTGCGCCGATAAGAAATTGTAGGTACTCTATCGCATTACACGCGATAGCCGATTATCCACGATTTTATTTCGTTTTTTTCTAGCACCTGACGCAATGGTGTAAAATACTTACATTCGTATGTACACAAGTATCTACCTATTATATATATAATATTATATTGTTGTAACACCACTACACTACTTACCATTTGTAAATGGGTTCTTGGTTTCCTGTTCACGTCCGGCAACCGATGATTGCCTGAAAATACGTAAAAACGACGGGATATAATGTCTTATATGGATTTTCGGGATTTCCGCGTCCAATATTATACGGTACGTCGTAAAACCGAAATGCTATAAAGAAACCTGTCACGGTGCCAACGGTTGAGTCAAAATTATATTGTTGATCACTACATTTTGTACATATGATATTTATTTCCTATACCTCATCAAACTCATATGGGTTCGAGTTCCTCGACCTCCGTGCATATTATAATATTATTATGTATGATATTTTTTTATTGACTCAAATAAGTGTGTTTAATAACGCGGACATTTTTTTTAATCTGGTTTTTTTTTTTTACTAGAAAAGCAATAAAATGTATTTTTTATAATAAGAAGATTTAAATTTCATTATCTGCGGTGTTAACAAGAAATGCATAATGAGCTTATGTTAGCGTTATATTATACTATAACAGTCAGTGTCAATGCGACAAGAAATTAATCAACTGCGATTGTTTTCCTTTAAATCATTCGAAAAAAAAAACATAAACGAGTTTATGTATGAATCCATATTATGATGATCAACTAGAATCGGCTGAAGTACTTATACCTGCGAAATGCTATAAAATTATAACTATTAAGTACACAGTTAAATATTATAAACCTTATAGACCACTGAGGTACTGAAGTTACAACATAATATAACATGATCTTAAATTTTAAATTACATGTTGAGTCGTAGGATTTGTATTTTTTATAAATGGTTTTCGGATACATAAATAATTGAGTTATATTGTGCAATAATTTCGTCTCTACTCATATAATACTCTATTTATTCAAAAAACAATTATATGTATGAAATAAAATCAATAATATTTGTTGGCATTTTGCTTTCATCCGGGTTTGAAGTTTATAGTATAATATATTATACATGATTGAAATTATATATAGTTTTATACTAACAGATGTAATAGTTATTGACACCACGATTAATGTTTTTTTATTATAATTATATTCATTGCAGAACAATTGAGAGAAATATATAACCCAAATATCATGATTAATTGCATTTGATTTTATAATAATAAATCATGTGTTTGATTTAATATTTAATATTTAATTGACTCACAAATTGTTTCGACGAGATCAGAAAGCAGAACACCGTCAGCCAAATCTAGTTGCAAATCTTTAATGCTTTTTTTTGATTTGGCTTTATCCAAATAATGATTTGCCCAATCTGTATACACCTGAAACCAGTAAATAATGTATTAACTACCTATTCAGTTGAAAGTTATAAAGTACACCTTAAAGAATGACAAAAAATGGTATTTGGACAATTTTTTTTTAACATACAATTAATTGCAGTAAACTCGAATGAAATGAAACCACTAAAGTAGTAATGTGGTATAAGTATACAATATAGGTACATACAAATATACCTACTTATAATACACAACACATCTTATCAGCTAACAGTCAGTTCAACGAAATATTATATAATGTAGCTCTTATTCATAATAATACGGAAGAATCAATTTTTTTTTGTAAAAATATTATATATTTATTATAATGTAGAGACGCGCATCAGGTCTTTGCAATGAAAGATTTATTGCGCAATTATTTTTTATTGTACGCATAAGGGATATCTCAGCTTTTTAATTGGGTGAAAAGGATGCTTACTATATTTCAGCAAAAGCCTTAATTATGAAGACCATTTTAGTATTTTAGGTCATAAATAATGCAAGTTTTCACTGTAATTAATGTCTAAATGAGATCGTTAATCGCTACCCGAGAAACACTGCCGTTTTTAGACACTCTACCCGTAAATTCCACTGTATACGACTAACAGTTTCAAAAGTAACGAACAGCATGTAATTAAAAGAAATTATAGAAACGGTAATAATAATAAATTATAATAATTAAAATCTTTGCATAAAAATGCCAAAAATATAAAAAACAATAATATTTTATATCGGTTTAATCTATCATAATTAAAATTACAAATTAAATGTTAATTTGCGATATTTTAATCTGTGCATTACTATTTAAATTTAATTGTGATTCCATTGCAACCGATAAAATAAAATAAGGCAATGGTTTCGTTTATAATAATGCATGCGTGTAGTTTTAGTAACCAAAGATTGGATTTTCACGGCGTATTAGCTTTGTAATTTAGTGAATCGCAATACATGTTATATAATAATACAAAATACAAGTTATACTGTATAGACATATTATCCAACATTCTGTAACTAAATTTACTATTTTATATGCAAATAAGGTACTGTGTATCATACAAATATATGGCTAAAACCCAAGTTTTAAATATTTCTCAAATGTTTGCATTTAATATTGAGTTAATATAATAAGTTTATTAGAATTATTATTGAAATAATAAATTTAATACAAACATAATCTTTACATAGTATACTTGCTATTATTATCCATACAGTTTTATAATATTTATACTTTATTTTTGTCATATAAATGTAAGTGTAAGTTACACTTTAATACATTTTATGATTACTTAAATCAAAAATAATTGTCTATTAATTTGTTATAGTCCAATGGTTTTAGTTGAATAATTCAAAAATACTTTATTCAATTTTTACGGTTACATAAAATAATTTTCTCTTTTTCATAACCCCTTCCAATCATCTAAAATTATTTATGCAGGGACGTTTCTGTCATTAATTCTGAGGAAATATTACCCTCCGCAATAATTACTTTTATTATTACATTTTTTTTTTTTCAAAAAGGTTATTATTTTTACAAAATTACCTTAATTATTTGTGCATACTGTTGTTGATGAGTCTGTACTGCAGAGCTATCATTTCGGACTCCCGTCCGGGATACCCTGATACATCCCGACATTGACATTGATGATGTAAATTTTCTTTGACGAGGTCATTCAACTAAAAGTGATAAAAATTAATATAAGTAGTATTACATAAAAAAAAAATTTCAATTTAAGTCAACAGAAATAAAAATTGAAAATATTTAGTTGGTACAAATATATTTTTAAAAAAGTGAAAAATGTCATTAAAAATTAACTTATAGTATTTTTAGTCAAATTCACAAACCCATAATCAAAACCGGTAAAATTATTTATAATATCCAAAGATAATAATGTTTTTAATTTCACTTTGAAATAATAAAAAAAAAAACAAATAAAAACAATGTAAACATTAATCATTATTGAGTTATATCTTGTATGTATATACTTCACTTATGTTTGGATGTGCATACAAATTGATATATTGAAGAAGTTATGGGTTTATACTCGTAAACTTATTTTATTTAATAAATAATATCTAGCTTATAAAATAATTTCATTGATGTCAAAGAAAAACTTTTTTCGGTCATTTGCCAATAAAGTAACGTTTGTAATTATAAAGTCCTAAAACAAAATTATGTACGTTAAAGTTTAAATGTGTACAATTCTAAAAATAAATTAGTTTTGTGAATCGTCAAAATCGAAGGTACCTAGCCAGAGTATATTAAAATTATATAGTACTATCCAGCCATATTACTGTTTAAAAATATAACACACAGAATGAGCACGTGTGAATGCGGCCTTACCGAAAAGTAATGTTTTTTTATTTTAGTTTGTTTTTCATGGACGGTGTCCAAGTTATCTCCATTAGGTTGTTGGCCATTAGGTGACTGGAGTGAATATTCCTGTAACAAAATAAACAAACGTAAAATAAGTTGTATACTTTTGATTTAATAATAAAATTAAAATAATTTTGGATTGTAAAACACATTTACTAATTTTTAATGTTCATATTTGTTTCTATATTTAACACTAATTGTATTACACTATTGTAGTTATTAATTTTGATGTGGTTTTGAATAAAAAAATAAATGTTGTGGTCGTAAGAATATTTTAAATAATACAATTTCCGCACACGGTTTATCCGTTATCATCATTTGTAGAAAATATATACCATCTGGTGTATGGCGTATTATTTGTCTATTACAACTGGATAATATCCATTACTCTCCTCTGGTTCCACTGCAGTCCACACATCGACATTATTTTTAAATATTTGTTTTTATTTAATAGTATATTTGAGTTCATTCGCATTTAAACGAGTACGTTAAAAAAAACATAACCTTTCTCTTTTACATTTTAAGCATTTAAAACATGTTGTAAAAATTGCTGTTACCAATCATAGTGGTTTTTTCTTTAGAAAATGTATTCACGATACAAACACTATGTACAAGTTTTATAATATAATAATATTATATGAATTTACAAATCTAAATATTAGATAAAATCTAATTTTAAAAGTTTAAAACCAAATTCGATTCTACTATTCACGATCGATTGCTAAATAAAATGAAAATAATAAGTTTTTTTCGACTTCTATAGATGTCATGAGACTACGTGAAATTATTTTAGATCACACAGGTATCTCTATATTATTATATTTTCTGTAGGTAACAATAGTATCATCACTCGTGAACACTACACGGCATTGTGGCAGCCTAAGACCTAGTGAGTAGTGAGCGTTTATTTTCTTTTTACAGCAAAGGGATATCCGGAAATAAATAGTATATTCATATATATATATATAGCACAGCACATACAGGAGATAACACTTAACAATATGTATATATTAAATTAATCGTTTTATTCTATCATATTATGTGATCCCCTCTACAAATTTAAAGTTCCCCAAACTTACATGCACACTGTATATATAGCGTACTTATGCATTTTACCCATACAGACATATTGATATATTTACGATTGCCACTTTGAGTATTGTTAGCAATATGATTATAGTCCCGATTTTATACTAAAGACATTTTATTCGTTTCCGTATAAGATTTTTATAGTAATGCACTAGACACATATATATAAATTTATGATAATGATTATTTACCAAACGCCTTGATATATTATTTTACTATATAATATTAAAATATTAAAAAAAAAACATATTTAGGACATTTACGAAACATTGCGTAATACATATGAAATAATTAATCTTTATAAATGTTATTATTTTAGGGTTTTATTGGTTTTACGATAATGTTTCTCTTTTCTTTATATTATACAACGTGGACTCTTTTCTCTAGTAATAAAAAAAAGCTCAAAAAGCATTTTTATAGATTTGAAATGGTGAAATCTTATCCTGAGTTGGTACTTTGAAGAGGTCATTTTTAGTTGTAGTTTTCTTAACAGTGCGAGGAAAAACTACCAATGGACTACATCTGCAAAAAATGTTGGCAATAAAGTCTCAGTAAGTGTGGATTTAACCGAGCTCTGTTCAAAACCATTTGTAGTACATGGATGATTTATCATTGTTTTCTAATTTCTATAATAATAACTAATAACACACAATAATCATTAATCACTTTATTATATTCTGTGCCACAGAGGTGATCTCTTTGAAACGTGTATCTGCTCACACGTGCGCACATATCTACAGTTTCTCCGTATCTTGTATGGAAGATTTTTATTTCATATATTACTATACGTTCGTATAAAAAAAACGACAAAATTTATAAATTGCGTGCAGAAGATATCTGCGTAAAATGTTAATATCGGGTTTTTGGAGTAGCTTTAATACTATAGCTATGTAATACTGCACTTTTCAAAATCATATCTTCCAACCCCATTTGTGCAGACCTTCAGCCAACGTTTTATATATATAGTTCATAGTAAACTCAATAATTTCTCCACGCACACACTCGCATATACATATACTATACACATCCAGCCACAGTTACACGAGACCCTTTTTGTTGACAGAAAAGTGAAGGTTAGGTGAAAAAGTATACCTTTCCGGGATGCAGAAAAAAGTTTACTTTTATCCATAATATTTTTGAAACCAAGCTAGGGGAGTACTATAATCTGGGCCCCAGAAATGGACAGGATGAGGAAAGAGCCGGCGGTGAATTACATTACAAATCGACTGAGCCGTTTCTTGTGATGCAGTGTGTATAAGGTTTTAAGAAATGCCGCCCGGGGTCTTACAGGCCGCAGTAAAGCCAAGAAACTTTTTATTTTTCACGTTCAAAGGTCGCTTTTACGACCTCAGCAAAAGCACAGGATTTTCTTGTTATAGTTTTTTCCTCCGGCCTAATCTACCGCACTCGGGTCTACGCTTTTAATCAATTTGGACGTGTATTTTTATTATTTTTATTTTTCATAAGGTCCTGCTATGGGGGAGGGTGGCCGAAATGTAACAACAACGAATTATATAGTTTTACAACAAATAATATTTCACGGTTATTTTCTTCACGTCTCGACGATTTGCATTTTCCCTGTTTTTACTCGCTCTCCGAAACCATAAAGAAAAGCGCATTAGCTATACGAAAGGATCCATGAAAAATAAATTACACACGAATAATGGCACCGTAAAGAGGCTACGGTTGTGGCATTTATAAAAAGGCTACGCGAACAGTATCTGCTCGTAACGAGATACTATTTCGAATAAAATATAACTCTTTTGTAATCTTGTATCGCAAACACTATAGGTACAGTGAGGTAAAGTGAAAATATCACATAGATGTTATGAATCAAAACGTTTTTGTAAAAGAAATATATTCATCTAAATACTGGAATATTTTCATTTAAATATCTAATGACATCTAAATGTAGTCATTATTATTATTTTGTTTTTTGTGTTCGCCAATTCGATATTCGCGTGATGACTTTACGCAATTCGGTTTGACGTATACGCCGACACGCGATCAGTTAAGCAAACTCTAACAAATACATACGATTTGTGTACTGTTCGTATTATGGTTATCTATACACTTTATCCAGAATAAGTTATTATTTAAGAATATTATAAACGCATTATCGTTTATAATGTTGGCTTTAATTACTATTTTTTATGTTAATTAATACTTATTTTACTTATTGGACATAAAAGCATAGTTTTAATTCAAATAAACATTAAACATGTAAAACATTTTTACATCACTATTATATTTATCAGTTATAATTGTGTAAAACACTAAATAAACTATTGTAAAAAAGTAAATATATTTTTTATAATATTTAATTTTCTTAAGCATCAATAATTGAATATTTTAACTATCAAAAACTAAAAAATATATTCTTAATGCTATTATGATTTTATAGCTTACACTAAATAATATACACAAAATAATATTATGCAGGCATAGAATTCGGATCAAAGTAGGCGGTAGAATTATAGAAATGTAATTTTAAATATAGATAATGCTTGAGTAATGAGTAAAATATGAGAAAAAAAAAGTTAATTTTTTTGTTCGATAATAATATAATATAAATATATAATTAGGTAGCTAAATCTACCTAAAATTAAATTTTAAATTATTTTATGGAGTAACGGTTGAACCGATTAGCTTATTAAATATTTATAAATTATTATGATTATTAAATAGTAATAATAACCATTTACCACAATATTTATTGAAATAAAGAAATAAGTAGGTAAATGATTTTGTAGGTATTAAAATATAGTAAGGTTAGCATTTTTAATATAGTATGCATGTTGAAATAATTTTGTTGGTACTGTATAATGACTTAACATGATGTTATATTGATTATTTTTTTATCAATTTGTAAAATTAAAGAGAAAAAATGTGTTTTTATGTAAAACCTTCATCAAAGTACGCTTAACATAAATAATTATTCAAGTAAAAGTCAAATTTAACTTTTACTCTGTTATAGTTATTTATTTGCCTGATAAAAGAGTTAAATGCATACATGTTATTGATATCATCATACACGGAGAATGCATATATTTATGAACTACGTATTGATCCAAGAAGGACACGTGTTGCGAATAAAACATATTATGTACACATGAGACTCACAGTAACTGTAGAACGGAATATATCGTGGAAAATAAGCTATAAAGTTTATATTTGGTGAATATGTGTTGGCAACTTTTACAGAACTTTACTACCGTAGAGTTTAAACATACGACAATACGTGCTCGTTAATAATAATTAATCGCCACTATTAGGTTAAAACACGAGATCGGTTTTACCGGAAAAGGTTTTTGAGATTTAACGTATTTTACCGAATTCGGGAGGCATAAATTTCGGTCGAGCATTCGCACATATTGGCGGAGGTGGAAACTGCTGTGGAAAATCGAGTTTTCCGGGGGCAAAAACGCTGCACGCTCGTAGTTTATTTATTGGACGGTCGAGTTTCTCCCAAGGGAATCAAGTTTTCCCAGGTCCGCTCCAGGCTGATTTAAAAGCACCTGGATGAAGTGTATATAGTCCTTCGCACACAACACTTGCTTACAATGCCTCCGTACTTAAACGAAACCAAGCAGTAACAAGGTTCCTCAAGCATATCCAATTATAACTCGTTGATCTGAATTATGGCCCCTGCCTTTCCCCTTTTGGGATAATAATAATCGGTTATTATGATCAAATGTGGATTATACTAAGTGAAGTAGAAAATCGAAATTACCACTCTTCAAAAAAAAGTTTACAGTAATTTTTTTAAAACGTATCAAAATACTTTACAATTTTATTTCTATATAGTAAATAAGTATATTGCATTTTAAACACAAACATTTTTCCACGCTGTAGTTTTAATGAATAAAATCATTTATTTTCTTTTTGTACTTAAAATTTATTGTACGATTACCATGACAGTTTATTACAATAGACATATTTTTTTACTAAATTTCTAATTTTAGAATCATATACAATAATTGTAATAAACAAAAATAATGAAAAATCACTTTAATTATTTTATACTTAATTCAATTTTACTTGACTAATTGGCTTTTAGAGTGCATAGGATAGTTTTTAAAGATGTACGAATGCAATTAAAATGGTCTAAAAATTATATATTCAAGTTTGAAAATTGGATTTCTATTGCGTGAGTAATGTATTATAAGATATAAAGAAGGACACAGCAAAAGATAGATAATAAAGAGTAACTTATTTTAAAACTAAGTTTTGGAGATTTTGAAATGTGAAAAATAGGAAGGAGACTAAAAGGATCATAGAGGTTACTAGAGAGACGATAATGGAATTAAAATCGCTGAACAATTTGGAGGGGAAAAAGTCGGGAGACGAACTAGAAAACGGAGGGCTGGAGCCGGAGTTTCATGTGATGCGTGTATGTTATAATGATTACTTTGATATGAAAGTCGAAGTAAAAATATCTAGATGAAATTAATAAGTGCACTCACAATTAAATGTAGAAGACTAGTAAAGTATTTGACAATCGTTGTAAATTGTATTAATAGTATAAAATAATAAATAGTTACATAATATTTTTGAAATAAGTTATTATTTTACTAAGTCATAGTTGGTTATTTTTATAGCAGACAATTGATAAGTTGATAGTTTATTGTTGTTATTTAAACATTTTTAAACCTAAGCAACAATATTTTAACTACCATTTGTTGAACGGTTTAAACGGATAGCGTGAAATCATTAAGTATATTAATATATGAATATAATATACCAGGTACCTACCTATATATAGGTATAAATAATAATTCTTAAAATTATTTTTTTTATTTTTAATGAATAAGTCATAAAATCTAAATGCACTGCACCCATATCAAAATTCGTAAACTGCATAAACTAAGCAAGTAAAAAAAACGTTAATGCTAGTAGGTTAATTTATTTTAATAATATTCTATTGTTAGCACAAGCGCGTTTATAACGCTCAAAAAGACAATAAATTATTACTAGTTATGAATAAAAAACTCGAAACCAACGCGTTGCTACTAGGCACATATACGTATATAGGTTAGGTATATAGTATACCTTCTGGCATTCATTTGTTTAACAGGAACCAACGCAAGGGGGAAATAATCGCGCCTACGTTGCCGCCTAAACTAACATCACAACGAACGGTGAAATACCTTAGAAAACAAAAAAATAACCCAGTGATTGACTTTCTATATTATGCGCTTTGACTTCGGTTCTCCTGCATTCTGTTCAAGTTTCAAAAGTGTCCGAGAAAATCAATTTTTTTCACTCAACACACTACTACTATTACTACAAGTAATACAGCGTATACTGCACCGTTATAATGGTAGACTCCATTCACGTGCCGCAGTATTGTGTGGTAGACGGTATATAGTGGTTGACATCGTACGGTAATGTGCCTATATACAGTATATACCGCGCCATTTAATATCGATTATAGGGGTGAAGACGAGACAGTGTTAGCTAAACGAAAAATTGTGTAGCTTGTAAACTTGTACATAATAATGTATAATATGACATGACAAATTATTGACTTGCGGGTTTTATATAAGAATTACACTACGGTCGGGTAAATGCGTAAAAAACAATCACAATTCAATAATAATTTTCGTGAATCTTGAATACCGCGGTATGTGCGTGTACCTATATAAGCTTAATGCGTACATCAACTGTAATACAAATTTGTTATTATTTAATAAAATTTGTTGAATGATTGATTGAACGTAGGAAATAAATTTTACATAAAATGTATACAATTTATAATTAACCACTAAATAATTGTTTTCACAGGATTTTATATAATTTATAGTAATAATCGATTTACTACCGATATATGTTGTTAATAAAAAACATTAACTTTTTTATAAAACCATTTTATTCGTATTTATTATTTATTTAATCGTTGAAACAATAGGTAATTAATAATATTTAGATACCAGTATTTTGATATCAAAAATAAGTTAAGGATTCATAACATATTTTAAACGATCAAACAAAATTCTCCATTTAAGTGGATATTAAAAATTATTATTGATCAATGAATATGATATAATGTATAATATATTATACTATTTTACTTCTATACGTGTTTTTAGTATGAATATTGAAAATATGTTATGCTTACATCAATATAGCGGTACTATCTTACAAAGACTGTAATCTACAATTCCGGTTCAAAGGTCGTCAAAACGTATGTTTAGGGTTACTTGTGCGACGGTGTTTGTAGGGTAAATGGAAAGGTTGTAAAAGAGCAGCGGTTGAAATTAACCTGGCGACTTTTTGGAGGGGTGAAAGACTTTTGACCCGGAGGCGATGAAACTCAATTTGAATAAATCCATTTGGTAAACCTACCTACGTTGTTTTCAGTTTCTGCCATACACAGAAGACCTTTGGGGAATAACATTTTCTTTTTTGACTGCAATAAAAGAATAATAGTGGATTCGCAACTTCTATAAATAGGTAATAGGTGCTGCTATTCTCTTTTCTGGTTAATCGACGCAGTTTTACTGCAGGTTAAAACAATATTTAGAATAAAATAACGATTCGTATTTGGAAACATACATTTATGTATTTCATTTCCCTAATGTATTTTTGATGTTTTGAAAAATAGTTATTTTTAATATTTTACATTTTTAATACTGTTGATCAACAATTCAGAAGGATAAAAATATACGATGTAAGTTATACAGGTATTGAATAAAAAGTTTATGAAAGTTTGAGAAAAGTTTTTAAGGTCATAACTCATAAATCACTAAAAAATAGTTATAAAAATAATAATTTACATAAAATATGCTGGATATAAATAATGATACCTTTCGATAATGGCTCTTCATTAAAAATATTATTTAAAAATTATTATTCCTGACTGAAAAAAACTCATCTTCATTAATATTATAATATGATGAGTATCGTCGCCTGCAAATTAAAAATACGAGTATATGAATAAAATATTATAATACATAACATTATACACTTTTTAATTAAAAATGTATATACAATATTTGTAGTTAATGATTAAATATTTATAGAAAATAATTTTATAAAAGAGCCACACGCCTTTACGTTGAAATTAATACTTAAATAAAAAACAAAACACGTAATTATTACATGGTCGTTTTGTCGATATCAAGAAATTCACAGCCGTTGCCTCAAATATTAATTTTTAAATTTTGTGTTACTTAAATATTATTTGATTTATAGAGTATACCTATTTATATCATAATTTTAGAAACGTATAACATATTATGAGTTCTAAAAAGTAGATAGTATAGTCTCCACAGAAGAGCTGCAGGACAACACTATAATTAATATGCAATAATAACGGTCCGCAAGAATATAGCAACATATGTCTGTACTATTATAGTAGTCTGTCAAACATAACGAGTAAATATTACTACACGATACATAACATAACGACATCATAACGTAATTGTGTTTAATTTTTTGGCACATATTATTTTCTTTTTTTCAGCACGCCTACAATTACTATACAGCCGAAAGTTGAAATTTATAATATGTTTGAATTCGTCTGCAGGTGAGTATCTACCTAGCTATTATTTCCTACCAACTAGGAAATGCCTGATTATCATCGACTGCGAGCCCATATTTAATTCAAAACCTTGTCAACAAAATATGTGATGTTTAAATTCGTCAAAAGTACGTTTTTTTTCTTTCGAAAATTACTTGTAAAATACCTAATCGAAAAAAAAACTAATTTTTTACGCGTGTCACAATAATAATAAATTTTCTAGATTACGGCCATTATAGGTAATAGCTTATTCGAAACCAACGAGAATTTCCCTTCATTCGTCGTGTCTATTATTTTCGTACACGGTACACTCAATTCCCAAGTTTATAATTTCACAAGTGAATAAGTTAATAAAATATATGCGATTATTTATTGTTACAGGGTCAAGAAACGGATAAACAATATACCCAGCTAATCACATTAGCCATTAAGTATGTATTATACTAAGTATAGCTACATTTACAATTTAATCTAATAAAATATGTTGGTTAATATCTGACCAGAGGCTAAACTAACATTTCAATTCAAGGTTCCAGCTACAAAGATATAAACATTAAGCTTTTTTGTTCGTAAGCCTGAATAGTTTAAATAGTTTCTAATACTATAATAGCTGAAGTAAATGATGTTTTTTATATGTTCAAACGAGCATATATAAGCTTATAGTTGAGGTTACAAATTCTTACCTGCATTTTTAAGTTATAACTGAGATCATCAAAAATCATTTAACGACAAAACAACTGTAATTAAAACAATATATAGTTGAAGGTAATTCTTTATGTAAAAAGTATAATATAGTATTATTATAGTAGATACCTATAGGTAATTTAGAAATTAGTTCTCGCTATAACGCAAAAATACCATGTAACATGCTGTACTATACCCAATAATTGAGTACTCTTTTGAATCATAAAACATATTTATCAACAAATAATTATTGTTAGAATATTAGAAGTGTTTATTTAAAAAACTTAAAAAGTTGAATTCAATTTAAGTTTAGTAATATTGCGTGTATAAATACAATATTTTTACTTCGTTTACTTTTTGAAAACAATATGATAATAAAATATCATAATCTCATTTTATGCACACATAGGCGATGAGTTTCTTTTAATAAAATTAAATGTTTAAAAAAAAGTTAGGTAAAAGAAAGATAGTAATTTATGGTTAAAAATTACAAGGTTTTAATTTGCTTAGCACTAATCCATTTTGACAGGAATAAATGTTCCTTGAGACTTTTATTTAATTAAAATTAAGACAATTTAAATGTTTCTTTTTATATTGTATAGTTTATACGGATATATATGTTTAAGTTGAATAAAACTTGAAAAACTCTCCTGTTGGAAATCCAATTTATTAACCCCCTCCTGTATCCATCGCCCGTATTGACGTTTTCTTCGTTTCCCATTTTCTACCGAAAACAATCTTTTCTACGTCTTCCGAGTGTCTTTTATGCGTATATACTATCGTAAAGTGTCCATATTACATTTTTCCCCTTTTCTCTCCGTCTTTCTCTCTTGCCATATATATATATACCATATCTTAGACATAAAACGATAAAACGGGGGTCGATTGCGAAACTGGGTCTGTAGGCATTTCATCCTTTTCCGGGAGATTAAAGTTTAATGAGCTGCAAGAGCCTAAACAATTTGTCAAAATAGCCAGAGACTAAGGCATATCTGATACTTCCATTATATTTATTACTGTACAATGGGCTGCTGTAATTGCCGTTTCGACTATATATATTATATGTATAGAAGTTACCTGTTACCATTAGAAATTATTCATCAGTATAAACTGTAAATGATTGTCATTAAAATGATGACGATTTACAAGGATTGTCAAATCAACGAACTGCGTTGAAAATTATTCAAGTGGCTTTTAGGTTTTCATTATTACATAATATGTAGAATACACCTAAATACTTAGTGTATTGATACAATATCATGTCAATATAATAAATTGTGTGTATTGGTCTGTCGTGCCTTTCGATGTTATGATCATCCTCTCACACAATTGACAATTATTAATTTTATAAAAATAATATTGACAATTTTTTTTATGGCCTTGACCTCTATAAAGTACTTAATGCCTACCTATCTATTGTATTTAATCATACGCATTGTTTCGTTGATACTAAATGAAAAAAAAAACCCTTTACTATGATTTTGAACATTTATTATAGTACCTATGCTTATATAAGATAATATTTCAAATATAATACTATATAGTAATAAATGTTGGCTAAATGTATTTACAAGGTATTAACCATAACCGCATTAGAGTTAATTTAAGTACATATCAAATATGATCAAACAATGTAGGTAGGTTCATCTATCATAAATTAATAGCAATATTATATACCTATCAATATTTAATTTTAAATTCAAATGTATTATATATATATATATATATATATACGGGATATACTATTATGTATAGTAAGAAAAAAAATATAAAATTGTCAGTGCTTTACGCGAGGCTTTACCTTACTTAGTCACTTTAGGATTATACATTTATTTTACTAGATATCTATAATGTATTAAAATGGAAACTATCCATAAATGTTGTCGTTAATTGGCTATCTTTCAAAATGTGCTCTACAGCAATGTGAGGTCTATCGGTCATTTATACGGATGGTCTGGATAGAATAGATTTTCACAATAATGATATAGGTACAAATAATGTAGTGAATCATAATAAAAACTTGGTCGATAATTTGACAAATGCTCATACAAAAAAGGATCAAGCGTTTGTACTTTGTCTTTTTGGTGTACTTTATGGTTAACAATGTTAAGAAATATGTGTGTCACATGTGCGGAATTGCTTCTTAGGTAATTAATGAAAATTGTGCACAGTTTAAGTACCTATATCATTTTACTTAATAGTTATTACAATCTACAGCTTTAGTTAACTTAACAATTAGGTAACTTAATTGAAACACGGTAATTAACAAACTAAATATCTTTGATTGATCTTTTTGGCAGTATTTTAGTTTGAATAAATCATCATTTTTATTTAATTTTAGATATTATATTTTTTAAGAATAATGATTATTTGTAATTGTATAATATGTTAATATTCATAACATTTTATTTTAATTAAATTTCAATTTTGGGGTTTATAGTATAAACTATAGAGCGTATACTATGTATACTTTAGTCGTGATTTTCAAGTAAAGAGCATATTGGAAGATAGTACACTAATTACATTATAATAATACTTTATTTTATATGAATGAAACTTACTCAAAACGAGTTAAATCTGTACAGAGAGTCTACTTACTTATGCAATATAATAGGTACATGTATAACTTCACACCAAGATCATATATTTAAATTATTATTGATCTACATTTCAAGTATAAAATAAATTCAAATTAATTTTGATTAAAGGATTGTGTTTTTGAGTTTGATATACTGGAAGCCATAACCTGTTAACCCTAGGCGTATTTATCATGTTTCCTTTATGTACGCAAGACGTACTCCGCAGATGCAATATCCTGTAAAAGTATCCCTACATTGTTGTTGATAAATTCGATATCATTTCCTCTGCAGTAAGGCGATATTCATATACCAAAGATACAATAGTAGGCTGAGGACGCCTAACATAATATTGTAAACTGTAATATAAGCCTAATGTTGTACTAAATATCCTGTGTAAAGTTAAAAATTATGCATTTAATTTAATACTGAATAATTATAAATTAAACTACTCATCATTTCTGAAAAGTAAATTAATTAAAAAGTTATATGTACCGATATGAAAATATATCTTATTTCGTTGTATTATTCCAGAATTGTATTGGTTATTATTGTTAGATACATCAACAATAAATTGTTTTAATTGTATTGTTATTAACTACTGTAAATCACCAAGTAAAAAAAAATGAAAATAATTTATAATAATATTAAACTAAAGAGTAATGGCTCTATATATTGTAACCGAAGATAAGTTTAGAATAATAAAAAAAATACATTTATTGCTCCGAATCTAAAATAATAATTTAGTTTTTACACTTTTCTTTGCATTATTACTTATTTGTGGTCCGTATAAAATATGTCATAATAGATGTTATTCGGTTTTGGGTATTCAATATGACGTTGGGATTTATATAATTTATTATTTGAAATACGTTCATGGTGTGAAAATGTACGTGGGTTGATACGTTTAGGTTCATTGTAATGTTTCATAAGTACAACAGAAGGTACCATGAATATAAAAAATAATAGTAATATACGTTTTTAAAATCTAAATAAATATTTTGAAACGAGATTTTTATAGTTTTATTTTATTCGTGCAATTTATACTTTCCTCTTTGGAAATCGAATATAAAATTATTTAAATATTATGCTATTCTATATCACTTTTATTAATATATATAAAAAAAATAAAAATTCTATATTGAATCATTTTTAATAGCGGACAAATCGATATTACATTTTTATGATAGAAAAATAATTGTTTATGATACTCTACATTCTAATTTTAAGCTGTTAAAATTTAAAAGTATTAGAAACCTATACTATCTTTGAAAAATATCCTATAATATAAACACAGTTTTGTTTGAAAAATGTTTCTTTTGTAGGTATAAAGTTTTAAAGAAAACCCTTAAATTTGGGTTTGCATATCATACACCCGTGCTATATATTTTTTCATAATACACTTGTCAACACTTTTTTGTAAATATTTCCCCAGTTTAATTTCCAACAAGAATATTTTATCAACGTATTTAAATGTGAAGTTGTAAGTGCTCGTGGAATGTAGTGTTCCGTAAATATAAAACAAATATTTACAATAAGTTGTATTTATATACAAAAGAGTTTACACACTTTAAAGTCTTAAAATCAATTGAAATAATCGCACAATATCAATTTTAAATTTCATTTAAATTTTAAACAAATCATTGTAATTAGTACATGGTTATTTTTTGAATACCACATATTTATATATTTTACATATTATTATAATTTATAATATCTAAATTTTAAATTTTAAATTCTAACATTTCACTAAATATATTTAATTGTGGTTTTAATATTTCACTTATTTAAACTATATTGAGAACAATGTCAAATATTTAAAATAATTAATTCACAAAAAACTACTTTTCTCTCCGCTTAAAATCTGATACGCACATTGACATATATACTATATTATTTAGGTACAATGTCGCTTTTTACGACGTTAAAATTAAACGGCTTTATTAAATATCAATATATATTGATATGTATGTTACGAGTTTATTACCTACGGATAATTTTCTTAAATCCAGTTAATTGTTTTCAGACGTTAAGTACAAATAGTATTGAATAAAGAATAAAAGTATAACATTAGTATTTTTGATTTAAATGTTAAGATAAGAATTATTGTTAAAGTATAAGTAACTATGGCAAGTAATTTGAGAACAATTTATAACAGTATTTCATACTTTATTATAATATTATGTGTAGTTGTAGTAATATGTATTTTCACAACAAATGACTGAATTATCCGAATCTGACCTTGTTAACATCAAGAAATCAGAAGCACATAAAAACCACGATAACAACATATTATATATTTTTTTTTTGGGCACCACCACCGTTGGTTAACACATTTTGTATAGTATGCCTACATAAACACATTATTATAATAATGATAAATCTTTACGTTTGTACCAAACATAACGTTTACACAATAAAGGTAGCGGGTACACAATATACACTTAGTATGTACCTACAACCTACGTTTTTACTATATAATAATATAATATGTTATAGTACTTGGTATGTATATATACGTGTGCTGTGTGCACTGCAGTGGCGTCATTATAAAATGTTGTGGGATGCGAGGGTGTGCGTTTGTATCTCGTGTCATGTATATTTTTTTAATGCCCGTATAAATTATGTAGAAGTACATATGGTCGTTTTGCGAACAAAGTGATCGATTTTGACACATTTTGGTATTGATTAATTTAGAGCCGAGTATGTAGGTACTATAAAAGAACCAGCTAATATACCAATCAATGTATATAATATCGACTAGAAATGTAGTCATATTTTTTATAAAACATTATATGTATACTTATTTAAACCTGCGTAATTTAAATTGAGTACCTACAGTTTTTAGTGAATTGTTCAAGTTTTGATTTTTAAAAAAAAACTGGATTCCTATTTATACGAGCATGACGAAATTATAAGATATAGTTTTAGGGAATATCGAGAAAGTGTATAGAGTAATTTTAATCACGTTCCAAAAAATACCAAATTTTTATATCAAATCCGCCACAAAAAAAAAAAACGATCTGAGGTACACTAAAAACGAGATACACCTATAATAGCCCCGTATTTGTTCGTTTTTTCTCAGATGAAGTAGGGTTATACAGCTAGTAATAATTAGTATAATATACATTTATAACCATATTTAAATTTCTTGGTAACTATAAAAAAATAAGGACCGAAAGTACTGAATTTCTCTTATTTCAATTTCATTTTTTTTTTTTTAAATACTCGCAACTATTAAAATACGACATTATTTTATATATATATATATATAAAACTATATCGTAAAATAATTTTTAATAATTCACAAAAAAATACAAAAATATTTCGGTCAGAAAATTTGCAATCATTTCCAACAAATTACGACCACTTCATAAATGCGGCGCCGCGTTGTGTTCAATATTATAAACGATAAAACGCGATCATGTTATTATTGTCGTGCAACATATCGGCCAATTTCACCGGGCTGAACGCAACGGCGCGAAACCAAGTGCACGTGTGCGCCAACCGTAGGCGAATAATGCACGCATGATACACGTCACTGCTGCAGATTTCGGACATCGTCGTTTCTTGCACGACGCGTAAGCGACCGAACGACAGCCGCTCGTGACTCACGCGGGAGTGTCGTACGATGGGGACGCGGTGACCGCCGCCGACGCCACCCACCGCGTGTTGTTGTGTAAACGCACGCGGGCCGAACGCGCGCCGCGGCGCTTTCTCCGTACGTGTTCCAGACACACGCGAAACCGGCGGTGACGCGGTGTTCGTGCGGCGTCCCCGCGATAGGTGTTCGCGGGAAAAGACGCGGACGGACGGACAAAAAGGCGCGTGCGTTTTTCATCTCGTCACCGTTGGCAACGGGACGGCGGCGGCGGCGGCGGCGGTAGATGAGTCATAATGTATTGCGCTACGAGCTTTCCCGGCTACCGGATTCCGCCGCCGCGGGGCTTCTCTCGCGGGAAGAGGGGAAAACGCGCGGAACGTTAACCTAATTGCGGGCCCTTTTTCCAAGCGCGCCCGCCCCCGCGCGCCCATCCGAATCGCCCCGTCCCGCGCTCGGGATATCATTCCATATGTATTTCGCGTATTATTGTATGTCATTCCCGTTTCCCGGCACTCGTGGCGGCGGCGGGCTCGTGTCACTGGTGGCGCGGGCCGGAGCCAATTTGCGTGTTCGCTGTGGCGCCTCCCGCACTGCCGCCGCTGTCGTGCACAAGTAGACCACGATAACTACCCGACTGCAACGGTCACCGGAATACCGGATTTATATATTGTGTACGCTTCACTGGTGTAGACGTCGTCTACGATATGATATGGGTAGGTATGATATGAAACTATATAGCATACAGCATGTAACAGAAGTGCCTGATTAAACGGGAAAATGTAGGTACTAGTTAAACGTCTGAAAAAAAATTATGTAAATAATTTAATATTTACTCGTGTCTAAAAATTCTCAAAAAGAATATTTTGAAAATAGGTATTACGTTTCGCATTCATTTCCTCAAAAAAAAAAAATAAATAAATAAAAATATATATAGAAAATAAACTACTTGACTTAAATAAACGTTTTTACCGTTTCTCCAAATCACCAATTAAATTTACAAATTGGCCGTTTTGAATTTTTTATTTTCAATATTAAAAAATTATATACTGTATTTATACGCAAGGGTCTACACGACATAAATTATGTATAGAATAAATATTTTAATATATTGATTAGGACAAAAGTTATTTCATTTTGTCAGGTCATTCTATTACATTTTGTTTACTTATACGGGTGATCCATTTTAAGTAAGACACTCATTATTTCGGAAAACACTGACTTTTTGGAAATATTTCTATTATGTAATTATTACTGTCGTAACTGAACAACATTTTTGGAAAAAATATATGTTTTTACTACTTATTTTATTACGTTTGTTACTGTTTTAATGGCAATGCATAGGTACATTCTTAATTTTATATTCCGAAGCAACATTATATTATTCGGAGTACTTCGATGTATAAAAATCAAATTTCGATCAAGTCGTTTATTCGTTATGAGTATTTAAAGTATAGATTATCAGAGTAGTTATACTAATATTTTGTGGGATACCCTTGTTATACCACTCCACTTAACTCATCGAAACTTTAAATACTTATAACTCATAATCTTCAAAAATTTGATAAGTTTATGCTATATTGAATAAATATCTACTTAAAAAACATACTTCATTAAAATAAGGAATTAAAATATATGTTGTCGTTAAAAAAAGTAAAAAAATTAAAAATTGATAACAATAAAAAAATGAGAAAAACATAATTTTTAAGAAAATTTTTGTTTTTCAACGACTTAAAATGTTGCAAAAAAATATTTTCAAAAACGTTAATAGTTTTTATGAGTGTCTTATGTAAAAAGGATTACCGGTATATATATTTATATGCATATAATATAAGTACGCTTTTATATATTATTAGGCATATGATGTACAAAGCTTTACGCCGCCGCCACTGCCGGAAGTGTAATCGGAAGTGTGGAAATTCAAACGAATGGTCGGGTTGGGGGAGAGTTAATCTGATATTCCGTTACCGTTCACGACTCGTCCAGAAGCGGCGAAAAACGTATTTATTCGTTCCACGAGATTTTATGTTTTTGTAAACATTATAATATATGTAGGGTTCCGTACTTATCATGCATTCATACAGTGATATGATAAAATAATTATTACCGTCTATCAATCGTAATTCGGTTTCTTAACATTTGAAGCACAAACATGGCATGATAGGCGCGGTATGTTACAAATATATATATATATATATATATATATATATATATGTATTTATATTATATACATAATATATGTAATCGGTTGAGTGATTAAATCTCAAGAAATGCGGTGAAACCATAAATTTAATATAAATTATGAAGTTATTGGTCTAGACAGGTTTATAATTTTTATAAATAAAGTCAACGTTTTATTAAAAGTGTAGTAAACTATATATAATCGAAATAACTATTTGTGTAAAAACATATTCATTTTAGAAATGTAACCTCTACTTTGAAGTCTGTTCCAAATCAAATTTATAAAATTTGTTCAATGTATCCATATTTTTTTATGGAATTAAAAATTATAAAATTTTAGTATATCAGCAAGATTTAATTTCAATAATTTTAACTTTTCTGTAATGTCCACTGTCCATAATATTTAATGAAAATATTTAATTAAATGTAGTATTTTCTTTAATTTGTGGTAATGACCTATAATATTATATTAAATTACTAGGTACTATATTTGTTCTTGAATAGTACATAATAATATTGAGTACTCTTAATATATGTTGATGAATGATAATGTACCTATAAGGAATACCTTACAACCTAAAGTATCAATCAGTCTTCCAGATAACACATTTACACTGGTATAGCTGTTGGCTGTTTTCTGTTACTATCTGTAAACAATAAATTTGTCAAGTGTAACATTTCTATTTAATAATCCATTTAGACATGCAATCTTATTGTCTAGTGTTCTATAGCATTCATTTAGGGTGTTATAATATATCTTTCTTATAATTAACATATTTACGCCATACATATATTTTCTTACAATATTTATTAATAACAAAATAACAAAAAGTTTTAACTTATTACATACGAATAAATATACTAATAATGGTATCTAGTTTGATATTTCGATCAGAATAATGAGAATAGTAAATCTGTACCGAATACTAAAATACTGAATATTGAGAGATAATTTAATATTATTATTATTAATGTCAATTTATTGATAATTGGTTCTACGGGTGGATAAGCTAAATAATAAATATTATGTCCCATGACCTTGACTACTATCTTACATAAATTACTTTTTATTATATTACAAACTACAAATTTATATTTCTTAATTATATAGTGTCTATTCTTATAATATTAAAGCTATAATTTATCGGTAAAATTTAAGCATACTGTTGAATGTAAAATTAAATAAACAATAATTTATATTAAATCGATTTTTATGAATTTCCTAATCAAAAAGAAAAAAAAACTGCAAAATTTCATGATATTTACGTATTTCTCAAAATTTTAACATTAAATGTTCATAAAAAATTATTGGAGACTTACACTCAACTTTTTTTTTAATTTTCATTTACAACAAGTTATGAAGAATATTATATATGAACATTTTGAACATTTTTAAGTTTTGACCGACTGAAAAATTTTTTTTAACAATAATAAAAAAAAACCTAAAAATTGATTATGCTTATAAATAGCTTAAAAAAGTCAAAATTTTTTGAAACATTATAGTTTATAATATTAGTTAATTAAATATAGTTTATAGAAAATGCCTATATAAACATTCAGTGAAAATTTCATGTCTCTAACGATCATTATTTCTTTTGTTACACCAATAATAAAAATCAATTTTGTCAAAATTTTGCCTTTCGAAAAATTTTTCGTTTTTCCTTAATTTTTTTTTTTTTTTTTTAATTTCCCGGCGCGTTTAAAATCTATTGGAAATTTTTTAATTTTGACCCCCAAAAGTAACAAATAGATTCACTTTCTTATCAAAAAAAAAAAAAAAAAAATGCTAAAGAAGAAAATTGGAGTACTTTTACCTTAAAACGTTTAATCTTAAACATGATAACAGACACAAAAATATATTTTTTATTGAAAAAATTAACTAAAATATTAAAAATATGTGTTATTAATTATGTACATAAAATTATTTTAAAGTAGGTAAATATGATGCGTATACACTGTAGTACCTATTATAAATCATAATATATATTATAATTCATCAGATAAAATATATTTTAACTGTGTTAAATACAAAAATTATGGCTGTTGTAACTTGTAAATGTTATAAGTTACGACCAATAGACAATAATTATCGAATTTTATACATACTTGTGTATATTTTGTATATATGATATTTTAATATTATGTTATATATAATGAGTAAACAAACGTAAGGGTAGAAAGATAGAGTAAGTTTATATATACACACTTAAGTGATTGCCAGTAATGAATGTGTTAGATGAAATTTTCCTGGATCCCGGGAGAATACATATAATAATATGTATGCGTCTAATTTGAGATGGAAGATGCCAGAGACGGGCGCTTTAAAGGGTTACTGGCCCCCGTGCGCACTAAAAATAAATATACCATAGAAAAAAAAAGTTTGCCAGCCGACACAGGAAGTTTCATTGCGCAGAATTATATACGCGCATATATGTACATGAATGGTTTTATACTAGTTTACTCGTGTGTCTGACAGGTGCATTGAAAACATATACGAAATTCAAACGTAAATATTGTATACAAACTATTGTTTTAAATGTATATATGAAGACAATTTTATTGATCTAAATGTATACGTTTTGTATTTTAAAATGTTTTTTAACAAACCGACGAAATACCTAAATATTTTTCTTTCATCCTTACTGCGGCAAACAATAGCAACTGGTTAGGTTTGGGGTTCATAAGTAATTAAACAAAAATCCACTTATCGTCCTCAGTCCTATTGTTGTTCTATATTTATACAGTATGCATACACGTGCGGCTTGCGTGCACACGAGCGTGGTGGCGAGGCGATGATATCTTGCTCACCCTTCAACATTTTATGTGAACGTTTAAAAACCATTATATATTGAGCATAAACGCTAGATTTATTTACCTAATATATATATTTTAAAGTAAATCTATAGTCTTATCTAATCGTGTGATGGTTAAAATTAAACGGGCAGATGAGTTTATTATTGTTTCACACGGGGCTTATTTAAATACTTATGTACTTTTCCATTTAAATCAATAATATTTTAAGAATAAAATATGAAATGTCTTAAAACTTATTTTTTGTTTCATCTAAAATTTTTTTTAGTACGATTTAGTTTATAATAATATAAGGCATTCTCCAGTTATCTTCTTCCTCACAGTTTGAAATTAATATATTATTGTTGTAGAAAGGAAAGTACCTTTTATCGTACATATTATAGTAGGTACATGTACGAGGTCTGTTCAAAAAGTTCCCGAATTTTTCAATTTTTTATTTATGGTGCTTACTTACAAGCTATTGAGACTTATCACTCTCGAAGTATTCTCCCTCTTGGTTAATACACTTTTGCCAACGACGTTTCCATTGTTGAAAGCAATCCTGGAAAGCGGTTTCTGGAATTGCTCGTAACTCCGTTAGCGAATTTTC